>ML784567.1:647112-666897 GCA_009831015.1 Picea engelmannii | reverse complement strand
TAAATACAATGTACCTACCTTCTCTCCTTTCACTATCACCAATGATCCTTTGATGACCTTCCACGTCTTATCTGTAAATATGGATATACAACCTTCACTTGCCAACTGCCCTGTTGAAATTAGATTTTTTCTTAAATCTGGAATATTTCTTACCTCTTTCAACAACCATTGGTTTCCATTGCGTTGCTTTATTTTTACCTTTCCCATTCCAACAATTTTGCATGGTGCATCATCACCCAAATGAACCTATCCAAAATCACCTTGAACATAATCTAGAAAATGTTTCCTATGGGGTGTGGCATGAAATGAAGCCCCTGAATCTACTACCCAAGACTCAGAAATATTATCTACAAAAAGAATCAAAGCATCTTGTAACACATCATCTATTACATTTGCTTCCTGATTTCTCTCCTGCTGTCCATCTCTTTGTTTCTTTGGAGCTCTACAGTCTTTCTTCAAATGTCCTTTCTTCCCACAATTCCAGCACTCTATCTTTCCAAGTCTGGATTTGGATCTACCCTTCCTAGAATTCCCACAGTTCCCTGAGCCCTTTCCTCTATCCTTTTGTCTTCCCTTGTTCTCCATGTTCAATGCATTACCTGATATCTCACCTGTGCTTTTCCGTCGCATTTCCTCACTAAGGATAACACCAACAACATCATGAAATTTTAAAGTATTTGAACTAGAGACAGAGTTACTTACATCCATGACCAAGCCATTCCATCTTTCTGGCAATGAGCACAATATTAGAAGAGCCCTAACCTCATCATCAAAGTCCACTTTTACAGAACTTAGTTTATTAGTAACTGTATTAAATTCATTTAAATGATCTGCAACAGAGCCACCTTCCGACATCTTCATATTAAATAATCTCTTCATTAGAAATACCTTATTGGATGCCGAGGGTTTTTCATACAATTTGGCCAACGCATCCATCAAACCCTTCGTTGTCTTTTCTTTCAAGATATTGAAAGCCACCGATGCTGCCAGGCTCATCCATATCGTTCCTAGAGCCTTTATGTCAAGAATCTCCCATTCTTCGTCCTTCATGGATGCCAGCTTCTTTGCTACTCTACTCAATGGTAGGAATAGATCCTTCTGATATAAATAATCTTCCATTTGCATCTTCCATAACTAGTAGTTTTGGCCGTTAAATTTCTCGACCCTAAACTTTCCATCTTCCAACATTGCTCCCACCCGAACTAGGAACCCTCTTTTCCTGCGAGTTACCTTATGCTCTGATACCAGTTGTTAGAAAAATAGAACCGTGGAGAAATAAAATAAAACAAATGAGGAAACAAAACACAAAAGATACACAATACAAGAGAGACACATATTTACGTGGTTCACCCAGTGTGGGCTACGTCCACCAAAGAAATTGCCAGGTCCTTTCTTTATTATTATCCAACAAAACAAAGGGACACAACCTACAGCAAAACCCGTTGTAACTTCCTCTTATTTCTCTCACAGTCTCCTCTCTCATAATACAATACTCACCAACATGCATAGCCGCAATACATTTCCCTCATAAAAGAGGGTTTCCTTCTAGGGAAAAAAACCCTAACATAATCTCTATCGTTAGATCTGCGACCTTATAATGAACGGTCCAGATTTACAATGAAATTACAATATTCTTTTACAAGGCAATTTTTGCTTCGGGGGCCCGCTTGCCCCAAGACCCCCCAGCCAAGGGGATAGCCCCCCCTCTGCACTCCCCCACATGGAAGAGTGTAAATACTTCTGGGGTGTAAATACTTCATGGGGTATAAACACAGCTATAGGTAAAATACCTCTAAATCAGGAAGATAATCAGGCTCCACAACCAACAATTTTATCTTAAGACTTTATCTAAAGAGGATTTTATCAAACAGGTTCTTCAAAATTCTGAAATTCAATTGGTAAGCAAGAGGAGTTCTCCTCCTATTGATCCACCACTGTAAGTTTTGTTTTGTGATTTAATTTAACTTTGTACATATATGTATATAGGTGTGTTGTTAGATAGTGATTTTTGGTGTTACTAAAAAAAGAAAAATCTAATTGTGTTCTCACGTAGATAAGCAATAAAGAGGACATATTACAGGTGTAAGTTTATTCCTTTATACAGCCCTAGTAGATTACTCATGGAAAAGGAGCCTTATGGAGTTTTCTTTAAGTTTTTCAGACTCCTAAAAATTGTAAACATCGGCTAGCATTAACTGACTTGGGCTCGAGAAAAATCCACAAGACAATAGATGGAGTTTTCTATAAGTTTTCAGACTCCTAAAAATTGAAAACACTAGTGAGAATTAACTGACCTAGGCTCGAGAAAAATCCACAGGACAGTAGTAGTTAGGATTTTCTTTCGAATAAAATGGAAGTGGCAACAAAAGCAATGGTTAGTATGGTTCAAAAAAGAGGAGGTTTCTGCATCTCTACAGGAGGATGTCCATCTACAATTGCCTTCTTGGTACAGAGCTTGGAGCCTAATCATTGGATCTTTTGCCTCATTTTGTGACACTTCCGCTGCAATTTCAACACTCCTACACCAGTGTGTTGTTTGTAAATTTTCCAACATGTTCCTTCAGCAGAAAAAAATCCACATACAGCATTAGTGAGTGCCAACATATACTTCATATTGACCTTCAAAACATGTTTAGACACGAAGAGAATCCTACAATATTCCAGGTACCTTGTCAAAGTTTCATCCAGTACTAAAAAAATAGTCTCTAAGTTCATACGATACTAGAAAAGACTCTTTGTGTTAGTCCAGTACTAAAACGATTTTTTGTGTTGGTCCGGTACTAAGTTTGTGATCCGGTACTAATGATGGAATTATGGTGACATTTTTCTATACTTGATATTTCTCTTATTTGACAAAGTAAATTTTAGGTAATGGAGGTATGAAATCAATGTGTATTCCCTTTATTAAGAATCACATTAATTTTGTGTTAAACATATGGTTATTCTCATATCCCTTTGTCATCTTAAATTATTAAACCTTCATATGATTATCTTTCAAAGTCTTCATGTTTTTCCCTATTTTTAACATCACTTATGATGTACACAAATCTCTTCATGAAGTGATCGTCCAATTTGAAATATCTTGTCAAAAAATTTCATTTGTATGATGTCGAAACTATGATTATGCCACCTTCTATAACCTTACGTTGTTTCAAACCTATGACGTAGATTGTTGCCCAAATGGTGAATTTTGGTTACATCACCCACATTCTCTGTAATAATTACAAAAATTGGTAAGACTAGTATGTGATGTTACTTCTGGGCATTATTGTCATCTTATCCATGGATATGATCCTTTGGCATCATTTCTGACTCCTTCCTTACCTCACCATCATTTCAAAGAATTGACCATTATCTTCTCATTTTCATTATAAGCGCTCTTCTGGATGGCTTCAACATCCATGTGAAATTTATTTACCTGCTTCATACTATACACCCCCACTCTATTTGCTCCTACTATCTCGTTACTCTGCCTCCATCACCCTGTTCTCGAAATTTTGCTTTCAGTACCAAACCCTCGCCCAAATTTTTTTGCCTACACTTGTTTTGAGACCCTTTCTAAGCCGGCATGGGGGTTGAAAAACATAGACCTATGTTCCATATGTATAGAGAAACGGAGGAGTATCAAGCATGCAAAGTGAAATTTGAAAGGGTCGGTTGTGTTCCCTTCTTAGAAAAATTCATAGGACATCATGAGGCGGTATCTCATTCCTTCTCCTAGAGTTATGATGGAGAGAGCATCCAGTTGGGGGAACTAAAACTAACGATCATTGAAGCCACCATAGAATAAGCGATAGAGTTACCTTCTACTGGAGAGAAGTATTTCAAAGCCATCATCATTGATAGGAGCCTCTGTCAGAAATTTTTGAAGTTCGAGCACCTGGACCCAGATTGGACAAAAGTTATCTCTAGGATCTGGATCAAAGAAGAATATTGGATGATGCTTGTCTACTTGCAGAACTTTTTAACTTGTGAAGGGAGATATGCAATAAATTTCCTTTATGATTCAAGTCTCTTGTTTCATTTTGAAGGAGGACCACATATAGACTTTCCCCATTTTCTTTGGATGACTCTGAATAAGATGGTGAGAGGAGTTAAGTTTTCCTCTAAGAAGCCTTAAACCAGTCTCTATCACCATGGGTCGATGAAACTATTGGTTGTTCATGATTTGAGAAAATGAGACAATAGTTGGATGAAACTCCTCACAAAAAAATTTGCTCAAGAATTTTCTAAGTCTAATATAACAAGGGAACATGGTAAGGATTCAGGCAGGAAAAAGGAAGACAGTAGAAAGAAAGGAAAGAAATCAAGTAGTGAAGTATATCTTGTTGGCCCTAGTTCACCAAAATCTATAAGAAAATTGGACAAAGGAACGAAATTAGTGTTAGGTGAACAGCCTACACCTATGGTGGAATGGTCATCCAAAACCAAGAAAATTCACCTAGAACTGACCAATAAAATAAAAACACAAATTAGTGAGAAAAAGAGGAAGAAACAGAGGTCTGGTCGTGATGCTGAACAAATTGCAGGTAGTGTTCTCAAAGTAATTTTTGAGTTACCTCAAGAGCTAGTTGGAGAAATTGTAGATAGTGTTCCAGAAGTAATTGTTGAAGTGCCTAAGGAGAAGGTTGGAGAAATAAAGAAGACCCCTGAATTGAGAGTCAAAAGTAATAAGAAATTTAGAGCCAATCAAGGGAGTGTTATAGCACAGTCCTCTAGTAGAAAGAAAAGTAGTACACTAGAGGAACAAGTTCCAACCCCTACATCTAAGTCCTATGACAAAAAGACAAGGAGTACACAAGAAGAACAAGTTGTAGTCCCTCCATCTGAGTCCTCTAGAAGAAAAATGAGGAAGGTAGGGGAAAACAATTCCAGTGCCCATCTCTGAGCCTAAAAGAAATAAAAGGAGGTCGTTTGAGAAGGAAATTTATATTCCTATTAGCATACCCAAGGAAGTATCAGGTCCAGTACGCAGAACCACTCAGAGCATGGCTAAGCAAGTGACAATTCCTCACGTTCGTTCTTTCCCAGAGGATCCAGTTGGCATTCCAACCTCACCAGAGCAAGAATATATGTATGTAATGACTATTAGTGAAGATGATGAATTAGTGAAAGAGACATTGAAGGATTTAAGGAGGCAAGTTGAAGCCAAGGAGGAGATAATTGAGAAATCAACACTTGAGACTACTAGTCCTTTGACCAAACATCAATTGGTATTAAAAATCGAAAGTCTTACAAAAAACAATGAAGAGTTGAAGCAAGAAGTGGAGGAGTATAAAGTTTTGGATAGGAACATAAAGAAATAAAATGCACAGCTCAAGGAGAATAATCGAAGGCTACAGGACAAGCATGATGAGGTCTATGCCAAGCTCAACAAAGTTTTGTGCCTAATACAGTATACACAAGTTATTAAGAGGGAGATTAAGGATGAGGCTTTAGGGTTGGATATCTTAAAACTAGGCAATTAATGTTCAAGCAAGGTGGAGGACAACACCAGTTTTGCAATTTTGAGGATTGGTTCAACAATTTTTGCATGAGGACATGCAATGACTTGGGCATGGGGGGAATGTTGAGTCTCATTTTTCTTACCTCCAAATGACTTATCTTGTCCCATATCCTAACCAATTTTGCCTCATACATATGCACTATTTACCTATTTTCCTCAACATACCTGTCTTTTAGCCATTTTTGTATACATATGAGGTAACTCATGTATAATCATGATTTATGAGATTTATTAATGATTGGGATTGAATAATTGATGTTTAATGATCTGTAATTACTTTTAATTATTCAATCAAACCTTATGACAACAACTCTTATTCATTTGGTACATGTTTTGGCGTACATCTGGTACTCAACTCATCTGGTACCTATTTATGTGCTCGTATGGTACCTATCTTTGTGATCGTCCGGTACCAATGTTGAGTCTGTCTGGTACATATTTCTGCGCTCATCCGGTACCTATTCCTATGTTATTCCAGTAGTGATTTATATGATTGTGTGCATCTGGTATTTATTTATGTGACTATGTGCATCTGGTACCAGTCTTTTTCTCCAGTTGTGTGCATCTAGTACTTGTTCCGCATTTGCAGGCTTGGTTGTTTGAACGAGTTTTTTATTGATGGGTCCAATGAATGTTTTGGCTCAAACATTATTTTTTCATTGAATACCACGATGCATTTCATCACTCATGCACTTCATGTCATGAGGATGAAATCGTTCCCTTGAAAAATGATACATCAACCAATTGTAATATTTGTGCAGACACTTGATGTTATCTCCAGACTTTGATTGTAATGGTTGTTTCTATTTAAAGAGAGAGCCTTGTAGGTGATAGATACACAGAGATAGAATTAAGCAGTGTTATGTTGTACGATTGATTCTTGAAGACTGTTGATTGTACCTCTATTTTCTGAAGTAATGATATAAATTGCAGTTCATGGATTCTATGTGTGTGTTCAAATATTCTCTTCTGTAAGTTTCTTTTAAGATCTGCCTTGTTGGTACGGAAAGGGCCCACCGATCCAATCAAGTTAAGCTTCTTTGTATTTAGTTTTGAATATAATTTTGGTTTTCTATGTGTGGATAGAACAATTTTGTGTTTAATCATATAATCTAACTTTATTCCTATTATGTTTCAGTGATACACTTGATAGCATAGAATATAGATATGTGATAATGTTGAGTGAGTGAGAGATTTGTTTGTAACGTGATATTTATGAGTGCAATGATTTCTGAATAATTATTTGTTATCTTTGTGTGTGTGTATGAAGACAATCATTTGTTAGACTAAATGCTTTAGTGTTCATTTCTATTTTGCAAATCTAGGGACAATTCGGATCTCCATCTTTCACCCTACATGAGCCTATAATGGAGTATCCCACTACACTTATATTTTCTTCTAGAAGTGATTAGGATACATCTTGCAAACACAGGCATAATCAAGACCTCCATCGCTCACCCTACATGCACCTATAATGGAGTGTCTTACTTTACCTGGTATTTCTTCTAGGATTGATTGAAATTTCTTTTAAGAATATGCAGAGTGTTAATTGTTGTTAGTTTAGTTGCTCCAGAAGACAAAGTCAAAGTTAATATTTCCCTTTCATGAGCCTACAATGAACAGATTCATCACCTCAGCAAGAACTTTAGATCATATGATTTTTTATGAGTTTTTCTTTCTGATTTTTGAACTGTGTGGAGAGTGTTATTTGAAAAGTGTGAAAACAAAGTATTTGGTTTTAGAGTGTTTTCTTATATAGGCTCTACTCATTAGACATAGGAATTTATATGTTATCGGCACATATAGTGCATCAACTCTATTGATTACGAAATTGGATTGACATATTAAATGATTGCAATATATTGAACATGTAATTGCACCAACAGTATATGTGTAGACCCAAAGAAAAATGAAGTAATGAAGGATTGGCCATGTCCCAAAACTCTTAAAATTTTGTAAATTTTTCTTGGCCTCACCAGTTACTAAAGAAATTTTTTCAAGAGCTATGGTAAGTTTGCAACTCCCCATGCCACATTTATTTAAAAAATGCTTTCAATTGAATGAAGTCATAGATCAAGGATTCTAGGATTTGAAAAATGTTATGTGTACAACCCCAATACTCGCTCTACCTAAATTCAATAATACCTTTGTTTTGGAATGTGATGCCTATGATAAAGGCATTGGTGAAATACTTATTTAAGAGGGAAGACCATTGGAATTTACCAACAAACAACTCTATGAGTGGCACTTGGGAAAATCCACTTATGAAAACAAATGATGGTTAGATTGCATGTTATGGATATCTGGCGTCCATACCTACTTGGGAAACAGTTCTAGATTAAAATGGGTCATTGCAGCCTAAAATACTTCCTCAAGTAAAGGATTTATCCTCCCAAGCAACATAAATGGGTTACCAAAATGTTGGGATATGATTATGAGATAGTTTATAACAAGGGCAAGGAGAATGTGGCAACAAATGTTCTCTCTCACAAGTATGAAGAGGAAGGGTCCCTCTTTTCACACTCCTTCATTGTAACAGATTGATTGAATGAGAGGTCTACAAAGAATGGTTCACAAATCCCAATATTGTTCGCTTGATCCAACCACTTCAAATGGCACCCCATGCATATCAGGGATACAGTTGGCACAATGAAGAGATTCACTACAAAGGGTATCTATATTTGAAAAAACAATACGCCTTTAAATCAACAATGTTATTTGAACTTCATGCCTCTCCAACAGTAGGTCATTATGGATTTCATAAAACATATGAAAGGATAAAACATTCATTTTTTTTGGAAGGAATGAAGGGCATATACACTTTTATGGTAGAATGTGACATTTTCCAATGACACAAGGGAGAAACAGTGAAAACTCTAAGCAAGATACAACCTTTACCCATTATGTCATCTATATGGACTGACATTTCTATGGACTTAATTGTGGTGTTACCCAAATCTGGAAATAAATCCATCATTGTGGTTGTGGTTGATAATATTTCTAAATATGTTCTTTTTTGTGCTCTACAACACCCCTTTAAATCCTCCATGGTAACTTAAGTCTTCATGGATAATATCTTTAAACTCCATGGTATGCCACAATCTATTATGAAAGACCATGACGCCACTTTCACTAATGCTTTCTAGCAAGAATTGTTTTGGATCGAAGCCACTCAATTGCATCTTAGCACCACTTATCACCCCTAGAATAATGGTCAGACTGAAGCTACCAACAAGTGTTTGGAAGCATATTTGAGGTGTTTTACTTCTGAACGATAATCCCAATGGGTTCAGTGGTTACCCCTCATAAAATGGTGGTAAAATACAACTTATCATGGTGTCACTCGAAAAAAACCCTTTGACGCTATCTATGTCCAAAACCCACCATCAATGCTATCCTTGTAATGCACACAGTGCCAATTTGGGTCACATCACTGCTAAAATGACCAAATAAATTTTTTTGATGCCAAATTTAGATGTGAAAATAATACACAGCATGACATTCAAAACCATGCAACTATCCGTAGTAATTAAAAACGTAAATGCAACTAATTTAACTATGCACGATAGCGGCTAAGCACATATAGAAACATTCCACCATATAAATGGAAATCCATATGAATCATTCTACTCATAGCAAGTAGCATTAACCAAAATAGTTTAGAGTAAAACACACAATAGCGATATCAAGATTTAACATAAATAAAACACTTATCTTATGAAATATGCAACCCGCTATAGAGGACAAACGTTCCTCTCAACCATAGACTTGTTTTTCTAGTTCTCAACAGAAAGTCACCCCTAAGTTGGGGCTTTGAATTCAAAAGGGACGGTGATCTCTAAGGATGGTTAATGTCCCCCTCTCAAAATTCAATTCACGTAGCTAATTATATCCCACCATCCATCTTCCCCACAACCTGCACAACCCAGGGATGGGATCCCCCTTCATTGTTCACACTCCCTCAAGCCTCCCCACTCCCTTCCAAGGCTTCCAACATAGGTTGGATAGGAAATATATCTGTTGGGACCTCAGGAATTCTACAGCTACAACGACAACTCTCATAGCAGAAAAGCACTTGCTTCTTTTGACAAATTATTTAAAATAATATTACTCTCGAGCCGACATCCTTTCTTCCCAAATTAAAGCTCCAAAAAAAATTTATGCATGCTTACAATGGTTGTCTTCAATATTCAACACTTAGAACTCTCTTGTTGTCCAGAAATATCCATGCAAAAACTACTCTCCATGCAAAAATGTGACTCTCTAATTCTGCCCCCTCTACCCATATGAATTTCCTTTATTTCTCTTTCTTTCTTCACTAACACTCTTCCCAAATATGATTGTACTTAGCCCCCATCCTCTCAATAACTATTGTTTTTGACTTCTCACACCCACCGTCTTACATGAATTCAATGATTGGCTTTGGAAACACTCAATCAGAAAATGGAAGGTTCATAGTAAGAATAATTTAGAAAGAAATGGTTTGGGTTTAATAGACATGGGTAAACTCTCCCCCTTGGACCCCTTCCCTCTCTTGTGAAAACTAAGCCCCCAAATATTTGTTTGTGTCCATCTACAATTGGTGATAGATTTTATTTATTATATTCAATAGACATCATTTACATATTACATCACTTGGCCCATGGAGACACATCACATTTAAAATACACATCGCTAGTTTGGGGTTTGAAAATGGGGATGTTACATTCCCCTCCCCCTACAAACTACACTGTCATGGGTGCACATCACCATACAATCTACACATAGACCTATATAAAATATAACATCAAAATACTTTGATAATTTCACAACTTAATGACTCATGCAACAATTCCAACCAACAACTCTCTTTTCCCCTCAACCCACACATCCCAATGAATGGGATATGGCATCAGTTGGAAAAGAGTCTCAAAGTTGTGGCTCCGAGAATTCTAGCTAAAAAAATGGAGTATTTCTTCACTTATGTACAAATGTACATCTAGTTTTCTTCAAAATTTGCAAAACATCGCGAGTATGCTTCCTCATGCTCTCATGTAGCATCTTAAGGACCATAGTGGGTCCATTGAACCTTTACCAAGTCGATGGTTTTTTTTTGTTTTTTGTTTTTTTCTGAGCACTTTGAATTTTCGGTCTAGGATGCACACTGGTTCCACCCAAAAGTCCCCTTTCTATTCCACCTAGATCACAATCCAATCAATCACATGGTTAGGATTAGGTACATATTTTTTTAATAAATTCACATGAAACACGTTATGAATTCGTATGGATGCGGGTAATGCTAACATGTATGAAAATGGACCTATCTTTTCTAGAACTTCAAACAACCCACAGTATCTCGCTGCCAACTTTGGGAAACTTCCCAATTTCAGCGAGCTTCTCTTGGATTTAACTTTTAAAATTGCAATCTCTCCCACTTTAAATTATCTATGTGTCGGTTGGTATTGAACAAGTTTTGATTGCTTCAATATTTTTCGCTATACCATATTCTAAAACAATGTGACTCAAATAATGGATTTTCTTTTGACAAAAAAAAATGCATTTAGTCAACTTAGCATACAATTGGTGCTCTCTCAACACTTGTAGCACCATCATCAAATGTTTCTCATGCTCCTCCTCTGTCTTGGAATAGATAAGCATATAGTCCAAGAATACAATGACAAATTTGTCCAAGAAATCTTTGAACACTCCATTCATCAGACACATAAACGTATCAAATGCATTTGTCAACACAAAGGAACCACCATAACTTCATAATGTCCATACTTTGTCCGAAAGGTTGTTTTTCTAGTATCTTCTTCTCTGATTCTCACTTAATGATAACTTGATATCAAGTCAATCTTGGAAAATATCTTTGCTCCCTTCAGCTGATCAAAAATATCATCAATCCTTGGCAAAAGATATTTGTTATTGACTATAACCTTGTTCATTTATCTGAAATCAATACACAACCTCAACATTCCATATTTTTTCTTAACAAAAATAATTGGGGCACCCCAAGGAAAAACACTTTAGCATATGTAACCCTTCTTCAAAAAATATTCTAACTGCATTTGCAATTCTTTTAGCTCTAATGTGCTCATTCTGTAGGGATTTTTGACACTGTGGCAGCTCTAGATTTAATCTATAGAGAAATCAATGTCCCTCTTTGGTGGAAATCCTGGAAACTCCCCAAATACATCTTCATATTATTTCAAGATTGGATAATCTTCAAGACCTGGTTCCTTATCCTTCATTGGATCTTCCATATGGGTTGCATATATTTGGCACCCTTTTCTAAAACGTTTTTTTAGTTGCAATGTTGAAATCTCTCGGATAGATATAGGCCTTGGAATATGGTAGGATCTGATCCTAACCCCTCTTCATGGGTCATTAGTTAGTATGATATATTTTCTATGTAATACAAGCTGACATTAGTTAATAAGGCCTATTAAATAAAGGAGAATAAGTCAATGTAAGAATACCTAATAGAAGCTTCTACTTCTAGAAATATCTTCCTCTATAAGTTTCCTTAGAAGATAAAATTAGTATAAATAAGAATAGGAGGTATCGGATAGTTTGTCTTGACAATTATTGTAATATAGCACTGCTTTGTTGGATGTTTCCCCCTCGAAGAGGAAAGTGAACATTGTGTCCTATCAAGAAAGGTATTATTTTGGTGTTGTGGTTTCACCTATTATGTTGTTTCGTTGTTATTCTCTACAATATTTATGTCCTGACTATTATAATAGATCTGGTACCTTACAAGTGGTATCAGAGGACTTTCCTTGGTAGAAAATTATGGGTTATTGTTTTCAGGGTAGAGATGTATTCCGACGTTTTAAATCATACATGTAGGAACTACAAGTGGTGTTTAAGTGCACATTGTTGACCACCCTTGTAACCCCTATTGGCACCCCTTCGAGTGGTAGCACATCAGATAATACTTGTATATGGATTGACCTAGATATTCTATAGCCCTTCGTAGATAAACCAATCAGTCTCCTGATTTTTATAGTGCCATCGAGAACAACACTCGGGAATATACTCTCTCGTACCTGGGTAGTCGAGTAGTACGGCTAACTGCACAACCTATCCTTCTTAGTTGGTGCCCTGAGATATTGGGTCGAGTACTATTGTTGGACCTTGCACGTATATCAGAGAGCTATAGAATAGGGAAAACCCTTGTCTATAGAAACCATAAATACCTTAACCCTTAGGAAAAAAATAGAAACATAATAGACAAGAATTTGGGCCTTTCAACACTGCAGTATTCTTCAGATCGAAGTATAACTCTGCAAGAGTTTTAAAAAAATAAATTTAGGGCTGCCCACACTCTTATTTGAGACCTGTCCCATTAGATTCCTCTCTCCCTCCTAATCATCGTGGTACCTATCATTTTTAAATCTATTTTTCTGTGGCCCGACCCCTTTCTCGCCCTCCTATTTGGGACATATCCCATTGTATTCCTCTCTTCATTTTGATCACAGTCGTACCTATCATTTTTAACCCTATGTTTTTTTGGATCAACCCCTTTTCTACCCCCCCTATTGGCCCCCTATCCCACCAACCTCATTATCCTAGGTTGTATTCTCTCCTTAATTTTTCCCCATGTACCCAACTCATACCCATTCTTGGACCATGCAATACTTGGATAGTTGGGTCACCTCATTGAACACGGTCATGATCTCCCTCCGCCAAGAATTCCAAGATTCCCTCAAGGAAAAGTTGAACACATTGACGCAACTCATCAACGGGAAGCAACCTAAGTCCCACTCTAAGGATATTCACTCATATCATTCTGAGCATCCTCAATCTTCAAACTCTCATTGGGGTCCTCCACATTCCTGGACTAAGGTGCCCAAAGTTGAGATGCATAAATTTTATGGAAATGACTCGACAAGATGGGTTTCGTAAATGGAACACTACTTCTCCCTCCATGATATTAGGGATGATGAGACCAAAATCCATGTGGGGGTTCTGTACTTGTATCAAGAAATATGCAAATGGTGGAAATGGATTACATGCTTGGACCATGTTCACCAAAGCGGTTTGTGCGTGTTTTGATAGGGAATCCCTTTTTTGGGCCGACTCACCAAGCTCAAACAAACAGGATCTGTGACCGACTTCATCACATGTCACATGCCCACTACGGCATAATAAAATTTTCTCTCTTCTTCACGAGATAGAATCCCCGAAATCCTACAGGATCCTAGCGCAGGCTAGTTCCTCCCTTGTCCACCTCCATGTGATGATTGGTTATGGCCACAGGCCAACCAAACTAGGCGTCTGCAAACCCCGAAATGTCGAAGTTCTGAAATCTTGAGACCTCAGTCCCACTCCAACAATATGTCGTGTTTTGCGACTTCGGGAGTTTCAATGCAAAGCACCCCGGTTCCTTGTCCTTGGAAATTCCGAAATCCTGAACCCCGATATGACGAAACCTATCCCTGTTTTGTGACCCGCCAATAATCCTCCAAACACTTCCAGTATTTCACGTTTCGGGAATTCACAAATCCTGTTGTTCCAATTCCATGTCCTCTCGTACTCCCAGTATCCGAAGTACCAAAGTGTCGAATCCTGAAATTCTGGTCCTCCTTCTCCTTAGCGAAATCAACGGCTCAGATCCTTTCAGGGTTCTATGGTTCAAGAGTTCAGAACTCTTACCTATTGTTTTCCCGGTAACCGAATTACCGAAATCTCCTTTCGGGGAATTCCCGAAACCTCAACTGCGTGCACCTTTTGAGACTTCAGGATTTGTGATTTCATGAATCCACCGCGACCAAACTCTTGGTCCTTCAACCTCCCGGTATCTGAAACCCCAATGGGTTTGGATCTCTACCACGTGTCCTCTGGAATGGACGGTCCCGATACTTTCATTGTTTCGTGTACCGAGAGTTTGAAACTCTTGGTACCAAGACCACAGCCTCCTCTACGTCCCGAACTCTGAATAGCCGAAATATCGAAATCTGATGGCTCCTCTCCTGTATTGAGATTTCATGAACCGGGAGTTCGTGATAAAAAGACTCCACGATTCTAGTCCTTCAACCTTCCGGTATCTGAAACCCCAATGGGTTCGGATCTATGCCACGTGTCCATGCTACTTCAGGCTGACAACCCATGTTTCTATTCATGGGGGTGGTTGATTGTTCAACCACCAATCCTTTCTTCATTAACTGATTTCTTTCCTTGGGATTCGAAGGAGGTTTGTCATCCTTATCAAGGGATATTTTGGGGTTATTTGATTTATGAACCCTCTCTTATATTTTTCACATTCTTCCTCTAGTGATATCATGTCCAGTACTTTCAACGCTTCACCCCCACAGTCAGTTATTGGCAACTCAAAGAATAATACATTTACATTGTCCTCATATATTAGCATGGTAATTCCTATTTTATGATTAATTACAAATTGGGGGGAAACAGGGTGTTACAATTCCCTCCCCCTTAAGGGAACATCGTCCTCGGTGTTCTTTCTCAAAAACACCTATCATGCCTTTCCCATTCAGCCACTTTAGAAGTCTTGACCTTTTTCCTCGGTCAGGTCCTCTTTTAGGATCTTAGTCTTTGTTACCTGCCTTCAATAATTCTTGGACAACAAGCACATTAATCACAATTTTGTGTGAAAACATCTTACTATTGTTCAAAATTCAAAAGGAAAATTTCATAATCTAGCACAATACTTATCTATGCAGTTTGTGGATCTATGTCCACGTGGTTGTTTTGTTATCCAAGCTCATCATTTTCCTTGACGTACCCATTGGGTGCATGATTCCAATTCAATAGTTCACAAGAGCTATCATGATTTCATCTTCCTTTCCAAGGTTTTTCCACACGCGAAACTACCCATTGTGTGCATGATCCCAATAGTTTACAAGAATTATTAAGGTCTCCTCTTCCTTGCGGTCACTCAGCCTCCATGCCCAGGCTCAGGCATCCCCTTCACTGTTATACAGACCCTTGGGTGATCCATCTTTCCCTGCCAAGGTTTTCTCACACAGGAAAATTTTAGAGAATCTATCAACTCTTACAGTTGAGGCCTCCCTCGGACTTTCTCTGCCGAGGCATACCTCCGGATTTTGTTACCTTAACACAATAATTTTCAGGCGATCATGGCTTATCATGGGGTTTTCATGGCTCAGTAGTAGCCATGTTCATCATCTTCAACTTTGACAGCCCTCATCTGTCCTTTCTGGACATGTCTTTTCTTCTCACCTGTATCACAGGTACACAAGGTTCGTGAGACATCATTATGAATTCTAACTTTCAGAATTCTATTGCAAATCTGTCACCTACAGATTTCCTATTACACAATTTGTTTTCATATTTGTTCCGCATAGGAACCAGATTCATAATTATGGGACTTTCCTTCCCATAAAATTTTAGCTCAACAGGAAATCGATCTTCCTTATGGGCTTACAACATTGCCATATCCAAGACTCCTTCCTGCAATCATTTCTCAGCTAATCAAATTCTTAGTTCTCATGCACATACATTTTATTGCACCTTTACAACATCGTCACAACAATTTCAGAATGGTGCATACTAACAATCAAATTCACTTTCTCAAAAGGAAATACCATTCCTTGCAGTTTGGCTCAACAGACAATTGATCTTTCCAATGGGCTTACCTTACTGCCATATCCATGACCCTCTGCTTCCTGCAATTCATTCTTCAATCAGCCAAACAAATTTTTAGATTTTCCATGTACATATATATATATATATATATATATATATATATATATATATATATATATATATATATATATATATATTCAAAACGTAATTCAACATTTCAATGGGTTTTAACAAATGTTCCACTATTCATGGCCACATTCATACCCAATGCACTCTTGCATTGTTATTCAAGTTCGCCACACTTTATGACCGGTTCTTGGCGATGGGGTGTTGGAATTTAACCAACCTTTTCCTCATATGGTTTATTCGTTTTTCTTTCATTCTTACAGTAGGACCATACTGCCCTCTATAGGTTGATCACGATCCCAAATCAGTACACATGAACTCAAAAGTTTCACATGAATGACTTTACGCATTCCTTGATTGTCCATGCATTCATGACATATCAGTTCATGAATTCTTCCAAGGGTTACAAACAATGTTTACTACCAGAGGTTCATACCTCCATCATTCAGGTTCTCCTTCCTGAGTCATACCTTACTTGGGTATCCAAGACATACCACTGCCTCTCAAAATTCATGCATAACACTAAGAMAATAAAATATTTCAGAAGGGGTTCCTACCAAATCCCTTCATACCTTGTGCCACATAGGCACGAATATATTTATACCGGTTCTTGGCTGCTAGCACTCTCTCTCTGATAGTATCCCATCAGTGGTGCTCCATGGGGACTTTTAAAGTCCCTTCAATAATTGTTCCACAAGAACATTCTCATAGTTATCCTTTGATTGAGGTTGCTCATTATTGGCAATTGTCTTCCTCAATAGCTCCAATTTATTTCTATACACAGCATGCATCCTTATAGACACAATTACATTAGTAATAATATTAAACCAAATGCATGTATCATAACATTCGAGTTCATAACCATCCTCAAATGTTTACATAAGTGCAACACAACAGTTCTAAATCATTTTCACAATATTACAACCATCATTACTGTCACACAACCCACTAAGGAAAACAATTTTTTTTTACATAAGTGCAACACAACAGTTCTCAATCGTTTTCACAATATTACAACCATCATTACTGTCACACAACCCACTAAGAAAAAAAAAAAAAACCGTCGAATTCTCGAGGATAAAAAATCCCTGAAATACCTAAAGGGGTCTTAGCATAGGCTAGTTCCTTCCTTGTCCACCTCCATGTGATCATGGGTCGTGACCATAGGCTGAAAAAGTATGGTGTTCTTTCACTCTTTGCAACTCAGCACTACCAGAGCGTCGAGTCTTTCGACTCTACAAACCCTGACACGGCGAAGCACCGAACACCGACAAGGCTTAGTGAGTGGTAGGTTTCCCCCTTGGGGTCTTTTCCACCTGACCCTGTCCCGTGTCTATGCGCTTAAGCCAGCCAAGCTCTTATCGTCTTTTCGATACTCACAACCTCACAGGTTAAAGCATCGAGCTCTCATGCTCTTCTTCTCCAAAATCTCAAGACGCGAAAGTCAGCAACGATTGACTTCCTCTTCGCACTTCTCGCAACTCGCAACCTCGCAATTTGGAGCGTTGAGCCTTCGTGCTCCTATCTCATGAATCTCTGAGACGCAAGAAGTCAACAGAGTGTTGGCTCATTTCCGGGCGACGTGTGCCCACCTATCAATCACGCGGGCCCCACCTGATGGATGTACCACATGTTCTCATGAGTCTCAGCTCTTGGCACTTCGCGACCTCCAAACCCTCGAACTCCTGATATGCGATATCTCCATAGAGGTCTGATCCAATTGTCCTCCCATTCCTGGAACCAACGGTTCAGATTCTCCTTTCCACTTCGCACTTCGCGATTTCGTTAGTTGGAGCACCCAACTCTTGCACTCTCTTCTTGTGAAACCCTGAGATGCGAGAATTCAATGAAGCTTTGACTCCCTTCTCTAGGTGATGCATGTCCACCTGTTAATCACGTGGGCCCCACCTTAAAGTTCTGCCACGTGTTCTCTTGTGCCCGGATCTCATCACTTCGCTACTTGTCAAGTCGAAAATGACTCCTTTCAACCTTCGAACCCCCATCCGCATGATAGGCGATGAGGTTCTTGATCCAACGGTCCTCCCATTCTCTGGGTCCAACGGTTTTCTCCGCTCCTAGAGACTTCGCCACTCGCGACTTGGAGCACCCAACCTTTGGGATCTTACCTTGTGAACCTTCGAGTTCATGAGATTCCTTGATCTCTGCCACCTGTCCTCCCCAGATGGATGGTCCTAATCCTCTTGTGACTTCACCGCTCGCGAAGTCGAAAGACTTCCCTCTACGACTCCCGATGTCTGAATCCCCGACATGGGTGATTTCACGACATGTGTCCTCCCCCCAATGGACAACTCAGGTTCTTTCTCTATTTCGAGACTTCTAAGTTTGAATGCCCGGACTCTCGTTCTTCGGACTCCCAAACTCCCGAATGCTGAAACCCCGATACGAACTCCTTCTCGGGACTTTCGCTTCTGTTGTTCTTCGTGAGAGGTTTAAACCTCATGCAACTTTCGACAGATCCAATGTCTGTTGGCTGTTTAGACCAAGATCTGATGAGTCAGACCTGTCTCTCCATTGCGTCGTTCCTAAGTTACCTGGACAGGAATCCACGGTCCAAATTCTTTCACGGACCTTGGGGATCTATGGTCCCGATTTCTTTGCTACTCGCGAAGATAAAGGAAAAAGGGTTAAGGCATTTAACACCCTCATTTATTTCTTCAATCTAACGGTCATGAATGACCACAAATTGTCTGGCAGGATCTCATCCATTGATCGATACTTATTCTTCGAATCCTCGAGGGATTCTGCGACTTCTGCGCCTCTGCAGAGTCTTTGCACACAAAGTGCTACCTCTTATGAGCTTTTCAAAAAGGGTGTCTCTATGGGGAGATTTATCCAGGGTATCACCTGAGATGGATAAGGGTATATATTTCCCAAGAAATGGCTTGAATTATGAATTGATTCTTTTATCGCTCCAGGAAACTCTCTTAGGCTGTAAGTCAGAGATGCCTGGTAACTAACTCTTTTTGGGAAATGTTTTCTCAATATTTGATATGCTTTTTGGGTCAAGATGAATATCTGAATACTTGACTATGTTTTCAAGACTGTCTAGAGATACAAAATCTCACAAGGCCTTCTAGCACCGTGGTCAGACAAGGTTTGATTAAATGGGGGAAAGAAAACAGCTATTGAACCAGATTATGCTTCATACCAACAAACACAATGGGTTTAACAACCAGGAAATAACTTATTATTATCAACTAAGACAATTAATCAGTGAGATGGCAGTCACTGCAAACTGAATGAGTATCAACAAAGGACTTCCACTCATAAGCTATAAAAGAACAGAGGAGAAAATATGACACAGAACTGAAGGAAGCTTGCAATTTTTTATAAAATAAGAATAGGTCTTTTCATTACAGTGGCAGCATCATAGCACTCAAAATCGAACCTTTTTCTCTTCAAATGTTCCTAGCTTTATAGCCTTTACATACAGTTTACAGATCCTAGAAAACTGGATCTGTTATACTAAAAATAGAAAGTAAAATTACATTTACAAAAAGATAGGGATGACACCCAAAAAGGAGGATAATCTCTATGAGCTGGTCCTTAAAATCTGTTGATTGTTGATGACATGG
>ML784567.1:596599-607600 GCA_009831015.1 Picea engelmannii | reverse complement strand
TTAGTCTTCTTATTAATTACATGATTCTTTCAAAATGAAATCCAGGATGAATATGTATGGACAGGCCTTGCAGCCCATTGTCCAACCTTAAACAATTATTAGGGTTGTGAATCTATTCTTCTGACAAAGTCCTTACATGGTTCCTCCACCAGGAACTCCTTCGGCATGCAAATTCCTTGTTGCATATCCATCACTATTTGTGATGGCCTCAGCCTTGAGTTAGTTTTATCTTTTTACTAAATATTCCTCTTAAGGAATATAAACATGCATCTTTACTATTAAGATCAATCAATTCAGATTCATTCCCCTTAAGGAATATAATCATGCATCTTTGACTCTTTTTATGACAAGAGAGCATCTTTGCTCATTTTCCCTTTCATCTAATTATATTGATACCTCCTGAGGAAACGGAATACATTCCCCTCAGGCTACTATTTGGAGTAGAACTTTCATGACTCCCCAGAATGGAGTCAGTTATGCCTCCATAGTATTCATTCAACCTTGGCAAAAGCAATACTTGCTATATATTTCGCTCATCGGGAAAAACCATATTGTGCCTATAATTATACTCTTACATCATACGTGTGCATTACTTTGCACGTTTAGTATCATTCATACCTTACTGGTATTAATATCAGGCTTCCTATTATCAAGCTTCACACTGCATTCAACTCAAGCGTATTCATCATACTAGCTCACACCTTCTCCTCACGTGACCACCAGCGGTGATCACGATCCGAACTAAAAGGTGCTTCGCTTTTCACGATTTCGGGATTCATGTTGCAAGGAACTCTGGTTCTTCAATCCCCGAAATCTAAAAACCCGAAAGACCAAAGCTAATATTTTCTTGGCTCTTTTATTCACATGACCCTTTGCTTAGAACCTGGGGTCAACTCCCAGACACACGTCGGGATTCCACGTTTCGGCGAATCCACAGACAATGCCCCACCATTTCCAAAAACTTATGATCCACGAGGGTCCGGCAACCTGGATCCCACGGTCTAGATCTCTCTGGCAATCAACAGTCCTGATCAGATCCCCTCTTTCCAACTTTCATAATTCTGGCGGAGTCTTCACCCCTTAACTCCCGATTTCGAATCCCCGAAACGTGTATGCGTCAGATCAACGATCCAACGGCTCAGGTTGGATGTCAGGATTTCATGACATGTGAGTCCTCAAAACTCTGCCTGTTGACTTCTAAACCTCCGACTCCCGAAGATCCAATTACACCGGATCTACGGTTCAGGTCATCCGCTACCAACGGCCTTGATTGAATCGGTGATTTATCTGGCGCGACTTTGGAAAGTCTACGCTTCTATTTTTCCCAAATAGACGAAACCTTGAAGCTCTAGATCAACGGATCTCGCTAATTCCAATCTAACGGATACTATTCCTTCTGAGCTTGTGAGTGATGAGAGGTTATCAGCCTTATCTTCTTTGTTGATCAACTAGATCTAACGGTTCACAGAATTTCGGTATTCCTCCCTCCGAGAATTCCACCGTCCGTTCAGACTCTCGATACCCAAAATTTTGAAATTTCAGATCAGATCAACGGTCACCAATGGTTGTGATTATGTCGCGATTTCGCGTTTTGCGACTTTAGGACTTCTATTATGAAGAACCTTGAATCCTTCGATCCCTGGAATTGTGAAGTTTCAGAGTTCTCAATCTGAAGGTCCTGATTCTTCCATGATCTGACAGCTTAGATCTCGTCGAGGTTTCGCGTATCGGGATTTCACGATTTCGCGTGTCACAAAGTCGAAAGACCTTTCACCTTCGTTCTCCCGATCCCCAAAATTGCGAAATTCTCTCTGGACGATCAATGGTCTGGATCGCTCCTTGATCAATGACTATGATATTTTCATGAATTTCTCATTGCTTCTTCCAAGCCCTTTGGTTTTGCGAAATTTCGGTATCTCCTCGCAACTAAATAGTGCGCTACTTCTCCGAGATCGAACAACTTGAAACACTTTGGTTCTTTCTAAATGGATCTTGATTCTCGATCCTATCCAATCTTCAAAATTATTTTCTGAAGGATTTCTCCAGCTCAATCCTCCATACTTGTTCTTTCTTCGAACTTCAGTTTTCTACGCTTCACCCTTGAACGCTTCAACTCTTCGAAACTTAGAAACTTTTTCTAAGTGTTTCCTCTCAAGACTTAAAGCCACTACTCCTCCTGGTATACTCTGTGCTCAACCTCCGGAGTTTTCAAACTTTAACACAAGCTTGATTCTATACGCATGTTCGGCGTACCAATTTTCCCGTTATCTCTTCTAATCTTTTAAGTTACTTACAGGACTAATCTCTTAGTCATAACTCATACGAACATTACCCTCTCTTTATGGGAACAACCAACAAGGGTCACTCTTGGGAATTAGCAATAGTCCCAAAGGACTCCTCTTAATCTTGTTTAAACAGATTATCCTTGTTGTCGATCCTAACTATTGTAGGTCAGGTAATCTGACCCTACATATTTTCATCAGTCCTCTCAACCGTGAGGAGTTATATGCTCAGGGTTTAGTATTTTAATAATGCAGTAATTTATAACTTTCTAAGGACCCTACCAGCCCTTACCATATTTCCCAAATCATGAAGGAGTTCTTCGTTTGGGTCTTAATTCTTACCTAACCATCCATCGCAATTGCAAGAGACTCTACCTGCTTTAGTAGGTATCCATCATCACACTATAACAGAATAACTCAGTTCATGTCCCTTGTCTGGCTCGTGCAAATTCATAGAACAATTTATTCCACCTCTATTATTCACACTCATGTCTTATCAATAATATTGATCAGTGCATTCCTACTCCTATAAGAGTAGTTACCATCTTAACAGAGGGGTTAAATAAATTCCCAATTTACAGTTTCATTCTTTAGTCCTTCTCCTTAAAGGGGAAATGCAGATAACAACATCTCCTTACGTGGATCGTACATGAGCCCAAGTAGGCCAAGTGTTGTAACCATGCTCTGATACCAATTTGTCACACACCCACTACGGCATAATAAAATTTCCGTTCTTCTTCACGAGATAGAATCCCCGAAATCCTACGGGGGCCTAGCGCAGGCTAGTTTCCCCCTTGTCCACCTCCATGTGATTGTTGGTTATGGCCACAGGCCAACCAAACTAGGCGTCTGCAAACCCCAAAATGTCGAAGTTCTGAAATCTTGAGACCTCACTCCCACTCCAGCAATACGTCACGTTTCACGACTTCGAGAGTTTCAACGCAAAGCGCCCCGGTTCCTTGTCCTTGGAACTTATGAAATCTTGAACCCCGGTATGCCGAAACCTATCCCTGTTTCGTGACCCAGCACTACTCCTCCAAACACTTCCAGGATTTTGCATTTTGGGACTTCACAAATCCTGTTGCTCCAATTCCTTGTCCTCTCATACTCCTGGTATCTGAAGTACCGAAGTGTCGAATCTTGAAATTTTGGTCCTCCTTCTCTTGAGAGAGATCAACGGATCAAAGCCTCTCCTAATCCAATGGCTTAGATTCTTTTGGGGTTCTATGGGTCAATATTTCATAACTCTTTCCTCTTGTTTTCCTGCTAACTAAATTACCGAAATCTCCTTTCAGGGATTTCCTGAAACCTCAACCGCGTGCACCTCCCAGTATCCGAAACCCCGATGGGTTCGGATCTCTGCCACGTATCCTCTGGAATGGACGGTCTCGATTCTTTATTTGTTTTGCATACATGGATTTTGAAACTCTCGGTACCAAGACCACACCCTCCTCTACGTCCTGAACTCTGAATAGCTGAAATACCGAAATCCGATGGCTCCTCTCCTGTATCGGGATTTCGTGAACCGGGAGTCCGCAATGCAGCGACTCCATGATTTAGTCCTTCAACCTTCCAGTATCTGAAACCCTGATGGGTTCGGATCTCTGCCACGTGTCCTATGAAATGGATGGTCCAGATCTTTTCGGGACTTTGACGAGTCCTCACCTTTGCATATGCAAGGGTTAAACCTCATGCAGCTTCTCCTGGATCCAATGGTTATCGGCTATCCACGTGAGATCTGACAGTAGTTGTAGCTCCTCCCTGAGCTCACGCTTTCTTCCCGATTTCGGAAGATTTCAATGCTTCAAAGGTCTCACCCTTCGATCTTCTACTACAAGCTGGCTATTGGGTCTCGCCAACACTTTACGAAAAGTGTTGTCCCTCCTGAGATTTCTCAACTATGAAGGAATTAAGAGCTTTGCACTCTTTCTCCTGGGCTTGACTCTTAGAAGAGTCTTCCATGTACCCTTTTCACACATTCGGCAAGTCTAGGACTTGGGTGAGTCTCGGCCTCTACTTTCCTCGTAGGGAGCTGGTGCATAACTACACTAACTCTCCTGAGCTTAACAGAATTCATCCTCCAAGGGACTCTAGACAACTAGGAAGGTTGGCATGTGTACATGAGACTATGCCTAAGGTCGACGATCTCACAGTTAGTGGCTCTAACTCAAGTATCCATAGGACACAAGAATTTACGAGTACCAATCATTTCCTATCCATATAATCTCTTACTGGCCTAAATATACAACCAAGAAGTAAGGAAAGAGACACAGTATGTCCATTCAGAAATAAAGCACAATTCCTGAAACATACCCAGTATAACCAAATTCATGCCCAATTACAGCTAAATTACACAGAGTAAGAAAATTCTTATCTATTACAGGTTGTCGCCAACCAACTGACCATGGGTGTTTGTCCTTCCACCCGACCATAGGCTCAGAGGAATTTATTCTTAGCACTCTAGCCACCCCCGTGCCAAGCCATGATATCACCAGGGAATTCTCACAGTTCTCGAGGGTTCTCTCTTTGTTTCATCTTATGTTCGGGTCTTGTTTTCTGCAACTCTGAGATTTCTCACTCGGTTGTGGCCTCAGTGAGGTTTCTCAGATGCTCTTCAGCATCAAGCTCACGGACTTTTGTTCGTGATTCACTAGAGATCTTCGCGCCTCTCCCTTGCGATCTTTCGCCCTCATCTGGTGTCTGGTGTCTGGTGTCTGGTGTGTATCCCTCTTACCTTGGAAGGTTTTTTCCGACATATCTTGTTCCTTCTGTAAGAAGGAAGCTCAGGTCTATAGGTCCCTGCGGTACTTCGGGCTGACAGCCCATGTTTCCATTCATGGGGGTGGTTTATTGCTCAACCACCAATCCTTTCTTCATTAACTGATTTATTTCCTTGGGATTCAAAGGGGGTTTGTCATCCTTATCAAGGGATATTTTGGGGTTATTTTATTTATGAACCCTCTCTTATAGTTTTCACATTATTCCTCTAGTGATATCATGGCCAGTGCTTTCAAGGCTTCACCCCCACAATCAGTTATTGGCAACTCAAACAATAATAAATTTAGATTGTCCTCATGTATTAGCATGGTAATTCCTATTTTATGATTAATTACAAATTGGGGGGAAACATGGTGTTACATCACAACATTTGAACAGTTGACCATCCGCACTAAGGTCTTATTGAATGAGTTATATCTTGAATGTTTTATTAGTGGCTTAAAGGACTCCATTAAGGCTCATGTTTGCATGCATCATCTGGTCACTTGGTTGTAGGTGTGCCAATTATCCAAGGAAGAAGAGACCATTCTTCAGGCCCAACCCCTGAGTGCTATAGTTACTAATTTCCCTCTCCCAGGGGCTACCTCAACTCCGACACAAATGCTAAAATTCCAAAAGGTATCTCCAGCAGAAATGGCGGAACTTCACCAACAACAACGTTTCTATTACTGTGATGACAAGTATTCATCGGGCCATAAATGTCCTGAACAAAATTTCTTCCATATTGATGCATAAACGTCCACTTTCTCTGAAGACATCCCATCAAATGAGGCTCCTGACCAAGAGTATTCTCAATCAAGTGTCCACCTCAAAAATTGAGTTGCAACCCCTATGGAACCAATGGAACCTGTTATATCGCTTCATGCCCTCTCAGGTATTTTGGCCCCACAGACATTGAATATCAAGGGATGGTAGTAGAAACCATAATTTTATTCATCGCAGGCTTGTTGAGGAGATCCATTTCTTTGTCTGCCCAGTTTCTAATTTTCAAATCGTCATAGCTAATGGTGGTATGATGAAGTGTGGGCGACACTGTGAGAATGTCAAGCTCCAAATGGGTAATTATCATCTGAAAACTCACATGTTCTCTATTTCCCTAGGTGGTTGTGATATTATATTGGGTGTGGAATGGCTTCATACCCTGGGACCGATTACAATGGACTATCAATATTTATATATGAGTTTCACCCAAGAGGCTCACCCCTATACCCTCTGAGGCGTCCAATTTGGCTCCCCTGAAATCATCAACTCTCATAGGATGGAAAAATTGTTAAATAAATTCCACCATGGTATGATTTCTCAATTTAATGTCATCCAGGTCACCGATCAGGCCTCTCCTGAAGTCCCTCCTATCCTGCAACTAATCTTGTAAAAGTACCCCAGGGTCTTTGAGGTTCCAACATACTTACCTCCCTCCAGGGGTGAGAATGATCATAACATCCCTCTCCTTCTAGGTAGTCAACCCCCCAATGTATGCCTCTACAAGTATCCATTTTCTCAAAAAAATTAAATAGAAAATATAGTACAGGAATTACTGGAGGTGGGGGTAATTCTCCCAAGTACTATCCCATATTCATCCCCAGTGGTGATGGTCTTAAAGAAAGAATGAGCTTGGTGCATGTGTCCATATTTTTGTTCCCTGAATAAATTGACCGTCAAGGATAAGTTTCCCATTCCTATCATTAATTATCTATTGGATGAACTCAAGGGTTCATGTTTCTTCAAAAAATTAGAACGTTGCCTAGGCTATCACCAAATCCTAATGAAGGAGGTAGATATTTCGAAGACTACTTTCAAAACACATGAAGGACATTATGAATTCTTGGTCATGCATTTTGGCCTTCACAATGCCCCATCCACCTTCCAAAGTCTCATGGATAAAATATTCAAACCTTACCTTCAAAAGTTTGTCTTGGTTTTCTTTGATGACATCATCATTTACAGCCACACTTGGGATGCCCACCTTCTCCATGTGGACAAAGTCCTTCTCTTTCTACAGGAAAACAATTATTTTTTCAAAAAGACCAAATGTTCATTTGGGGACAGCGAAGCGGAATACTTGGGACACATTGTGGGTCGAGAAGGGGTAAGAGTGAACCCCAAAAATATACAAGCTATGCAGGATTGACCACGACCCATGACCTTAAAGTGGCTCTGGGGTTTCCTCGGTCTCACGGGATATTACAGGAATTTTGTACACCATTATGGAAAAATTGTTAAGCCCTTGATCGACCTTCTTAAGAAGAATTCATTTGATTGGACACCTATCATCTATCAAGCCTTCAAATATTTAAAGAGGTCCATGTGGACTACTCCAATCTTAGCGGCTCTTGACTTCAACAAAAAATTTATGGTAGAATTGGATGCTTCTAGCACTGGTATTGTCTCAGTGCTCACACAAAATGGTCAACCTCTAGCATTTATTATCCAAGCGTTGAGTGGTTGTAATTTGAGCAGATCTACATATGAAAAATAAATGATGGTAATTCTCCATGCAATGCACACGTGAAATCCATATCTTTTGGTACATCATTTTCAGATCAAACAAGATCACCATAGTGTGAAGTGTTTTTTACAGCAACGGTTATCCTCCCCAAAACAAAACAAGTGGTTGACCAAAATGTTGGGTTATGATTATGAAATCATATATAAAAAGGGAAAAGACAATATAGTGGTGGATGTCTTGTCACGAAAACATGAGGAGGATGGCTCCCTCTTTTCCTTATCCCTGTTCCGTATTGGATTGAGGAAGTATGACAAGAGTGGCTAACACACCCTACTATGTCTAGGCTAATTCATCGACTTCAAGACGACCCTAATCCTCCCCTCGGATACACTTAGCAAGACAATATTCTTAGGTATAAGGATGATATGGTTTTGTCACCATCTTTAGCCCTCAATCCAATGCTCTTAAATAAGTTGCACTCATATTCCACTACTACATATGGGTGAATGTTTCCATGAAACTTTTCCACGTTTCCATTTTTTTATTTTTTTTTTTAAATTGGCCGCAATTATCATCGCTATTGCCACAAAATTTCGTCGCTATAGAGACGACTATTGCCTATCTCAAAGCACCTGCTAACATACATGGATTGAAATGGCTAGTTGAATTTTTTTGCGTCAACTCATGCATTTTCGTCGCTATATCGACGATAATCAATCTATATATACATGATTTTAAGAGACTTTTCGACACATTTTCTATAGTTGCGACAATGTTCGTGGCTTTTGTTTGAACTGTTTATTTTTTCCGTCACCCACCGATTGAACAAATCCAATTCTCGATCTACATAGCTCGGATTTTGAACTTTCAAGGTTAGTATCTTTTTTTTATTATCATTTACATATACTCATTTAACTTGTAAAATTTTGTTCAAATGAAATTTCATGTAGCTTGTTTTTTCATTGATAATATATTATATGTAGCTTGTTTGTCATTGATGCCAATGGTTTGATTATTTGGGAGATTGTTGGATCATATGTCATTGATGTAAATGGTTTGGTTTGATTGATGTCAAGTAATTGATTGATATGATGCCCTTGATGAGAATGATATATGTCCAAGTGGAAACCAATTGATGAAGATGGATCAATGAGTTGTCATTGATACATGATGCAGTGGTGAATTGATGCAAAGATGAATTATTATTGTCTTATCATTGTTGATAAGTTGCACAAATGGATGAACTCCAAAGTGATCCCCTTATGGTGAAAGCCCTCATGGGAAGACGCTTTACGGATTGAGTTATCCTAGGAGAATGGTTGGAGGACCCATGCTTGTATGTGGAATAATGAGATGAAGATCAATAAAATTGTAGGTGAAACTATCCTAGATAGATAGTGCTTGTCATGCCATTTCCGGTGGTATGTGGAATGTCACATAACTCCTCACGATTTGAGAGTTATGGCCTTATGAAGTTGGAGGACCCCCATATGAAGGCTTGAAGCCCCCAAGGTCAAAGAAGTAAAAGTGCTTGAAAAGAATAAATCATTATTTAAATGATAAAGTAAAGTGACAAAATCAAGAAGGAATATTTAAATGATAAAGTATTGGAGAACTTTCCATTCATGGAAAGTGGTTAACCCTAAAATAAGGAAAATGGGTTAAGTAACCTAGAAATTGGTTAAGTAACCTAAAAATGGGTCAAGTGACCTAGAAGATGAAAGTATAAATAAGAAGCTATGATCTCTTGTAAAATGTACATTTGAGTGAGAATCCTTTATGGATCAATGGAGAGCTTCTTGGTAATATCTTTTGGAGTATTGATGGAGAGCTTCTTGTGAGAGAATATTATTGGTGTGGATCTCTTGAGCATGATTGAAGATCTATTCTGAGGAAGAGAGCAAGAGGAGGATCTCATGGACGCATCAACGTTTCGTCAATATCGGAGATCTTGACGGCAAAAGTCTCAGAGTCACAGAAAACCCTATTTTATGATGTACATGTGGGTTGTCTGTGTATAGGGTGTGTGTACACGTGGGCTAGTTGTGTATAGGGTGAGTGTACATGCGGGCTGACTGTGTACAGGGAGCGTGGACTCAATAAAATCATGGAGATTTTTGTTTAAGCTGGTGCCAAGCTCTTGGATGATGAGGCAGGTTCCAGATCTACATTCTATGGCCTCAGATCTATCACTAAGACACTGGTATGGTTACATTATTGTCTTGATAGATGCTATTGTTTGATATGTTATGAATGCTTAGGGAATTCTTGGTATGGCTTCTATGATGTGGCTCAATTTGGTTGATTTGACGGATGGAGTGAGCAACACTCTTATGATTCAGTAGTGACATGATTTCTATGGTATACTAGCTATTTATACATGATTGAGATAGCATTCATATTGATTTGATGTGGAGCATGAGAAAGCTATTGGAGAGCTTGGATGTGTTGTGACTGGTTGTGGGTCAGTTTAGACAGTGGAAGACAGAAGAGAAAGTGATTGCAGGTTGCAAAGGATCTGGGCATGTTGCTCAGAAGCATATGTTTGTTGCATTATACATTGGCCGCGTTCACACGTGGGCTGTAGTGAGCCAGGGCGCGTGCACACGCGGGCTGCACTACTGACAGGTCGCGTACCTATTGACAGATTGATATATGTTGAGGATTGTTGCCTCATCTCAGTTGGTGCTGAGGGTGTAAGTTGAGTCTTGCATATAGAGTTGGTTCTCTTGTAGAGTTGTACTCTATTCAGTTGTTCCTGATAAACCCAAGGATTGTAGTTCATAATAAAAAGAAAATTGTACATACATCTTGTGTTCTTTGTGTCCATTGTGATGATGACTTGTTGATGATATATTGTTGATATGTGCCTACATCTAACTGGTTATAAATGATAGCAATGGGTAATGAATAAATGTTGAATGCTAATTGATGAGTTTTTGTGCAAGAGGGAAGTTTTGGGAAAAAGAGCCCCACACTCATTCACTCGCCCTCTAAGTGTGGTAGGTGTGTTCAACAATTGGTATCAGAGCGGGCCCTCACTACACGCCTTAACAAGCTTGAAGGAGATCCATAGACACACAAATGGATGATGAATTTCCAATCCTTGATGAGGAAAACTATTCTACTTGGATAATAGAGATGAGAGTGTATTTGAAGATAATGGAGGCAGCTATTTGGAAGGCAACCATTGATGGGTATGTTCTGTTGAAGAACAAGTCAAAACTTGCAGCTCAAAGGGAAGGAAAGAAGAATGATGCATTGGCTCTCAAAACAATTCTTAGTGGACTCTCAAGCCCTATCAAAGAGAGCATGGGACAATGTAATTTCACCAAAGAACTATGGCTAAAGATAGAAGAGACATATCAAAGCAAGGAAGAGAAAGAAGAAATTGAAGACCACTCCATCAAGATCATCAAAGGTAAAGAATCATCAAAAACTCTTGAATGCATTATTTCTAAATGTGATTTTGAAAACATTTCAAGTGAAGATAAA
>ML784567.1:513791-590133 GCA_009831015.1 Picea engelmannii | reverse complement strand
TGACTTTGACAACAACATAAAACAAATTATTTATGTACTTGGAAAATACATGAAGTAATGTTTTATATGGAAAATGTACTTCTTATGTGATTTGTAGCGGAACGTATTGACATATTATGTTTTATATGCAAATTTATGTATGCCTTGATATTATTGTATTGCATCATTTGTAGGTGCCTTTCATCAAAAGAAATCCATAAAGAAGATATAAGGTATTTTAAGAGAGAAATTCCCTGGCTAATGTGTCAAATGAAGCAGTATCTACCTCCAGTATTTTTCAATGCACAAGAACACTACCTCATTCACCAAGTTAAGGAGATTGAATTATGTGGACCAGTACACACAAGGTCGATGTGGATGGTGGAGAGACAGTTGAATTCATTGAAGGATTTTGTTAGACAAAGAGCACGTCCTGAGAGTTCTATGGTTGAGGGATATATGGTATATCAATGCATGGTGTATATTAGTCAATATCTAGCTAAATTAGTAGAAAATATGAATGTGCCTCGCATTTGGCATCTCGACTCCATCAACAAATTTGAAGGGGAGGTCCTATTGGGGAAAGGTAAAATGAGGACTGTGAAAGGTAATTATTAGATGTTGACGTAGATTTAATATATTACACATTTATTTTTCCAATTTTGTTTTATCATACTGATTTTTTATATTTTGTATTCCTGCATATTGAACTATATTAAACTATTCATTTATTAACAATAGTTAATTAATGATATTAAATTGTTATTTTATCATATAGTTGCTCGAGAGTGGGATGCTTTACATTTATACATTGCAAACAACCTTGATTGGATGGAGCATTGGATAGAATATTATGAAGAATATTTCGGTAGGTTATCATGGGAAGGGGTGAGTAAGATGATTAAAACATAACATCGTCATCGAGATCAATTTATTGATCTTACATCAAGGGAAGTTGATTTAGCCTTTGGTTTAAAATATAAACATGCAAGTAAATTGTTTACCCAGATTTTCCTAGTTATTTCCCAATTTTTCAATTTATTCAGTTTGTTTAATTTTTGAAATATATATTTAATAAGTCTTATATGAGGTTTATTAATTGGCAATGTATTTTTTACTTGTTTCCCATGTTGCAGTTGAAACATCACAAGGCTATGTGGTGTAATGGTCATAAATTTCATATCAAAATGTTGGATGATAAGATGAAAACCTCAAATTGTGGGATAACTGCAATGTTTCCTCTAGAAGTGACAGACATCCGGAAGAAACTGAGAATAGGTATTATGGGCATTTGGAGGATATAATTGAGTGTGATTTTAATTCCTTTAAAACAGTTTTGTTTGAGGTGAAATGGTACAAGCTACGAATGCATGAACGTGATCCTAAAAGAACTGTTATTGAGCATGATAATGGATTTACCATAGTTAATACAAGGGAATTTGAACTGGGTATAGAGCCTTATGTTCTTCCAATTCAATGTGAGCAAGTATTTTACTCAGAGGTACCTGGTAAAGTAGGTTGGTCATATGTTGTTAGATATGATCCAAGAGGAAGACCAGTAAAACATAATCATGTAGTCGAGGATGAAGATAATAATGAGGAAGAAGATCATGATTCTGCAGATCAGGAGAAGGTGGTTGTAGTTGATGTGTGAGATGAATAAGTTGAAGAAGTTGATAATCCAAATGTAGCAGACGACGATCTCATTGACGATATCGATTACTATATTAGCGAAAATGACGTTGATGATGATGTTGATATGAATGAGCCTTTCACCAATATCGATTCTGAACCAGATCCTGATACAGATGTTGAGCTGGATGAAGAAGAAGATGAATGTGTTTATATCTTTTATATGATCTTTGTATTTTTTTATTTTGTATTATAGCGTATGTTACATGTTCTTTATAATTTCAAATCAGGTATGGGGAAATTGAGAGTGATGTGAGGGGTGGCATAATTAGAGCTTCCACCTTCATGTGGTTGCCCCTTTTTAGTAGAGAATGAACTATTCTCGAAACCAAGGGGATATTGCACGACTGTGCCTAATCATGTACTACTTGACCCCATTAAAGCGTCACTGTGCCTAATCATGTACTACTTGACCCCATTAAGGCGTCACTGTGCCTAATCATGTACTACTTGACCCCGCTTATAATCTAGTGTGGACTGAAATTTGGTAGATGAGAATGCTTGGAACCTCATGAAATGCTTGGAACAAAGGTATGGACTAAATTAGACGACCTCTAGGAGGATAAATCAAAGAATTTTAATATAACAATGTATGCATCTTGTCACCCCTAGTGCTCTCTGTAGATTCTTCTAGAGGACCTCATAGGCATTTTTGTCTCCACTCTATTGATAGTAACTGGATTAGGATTAAATTTAGAACACTTGAGGCCTACTTAATAATTGGATAATTAAGTATGGATTCAAAGAAGGAGAAATCAAAGAAGTTTAATATAACAATGTATGCACCTTTTCACCCCTGGTGCTCTGTGTAGATTATCCTAAAGGAACTCGTAGGCCTTTCTGTCTCCACTCTATTGATAGTAAGTGGCTTATTATTAGAGTTAGAACACTTGAGGCCTACTTAATAATTGGACAATGAAGTATGGCTTCAAAGAAAGAGAAATCAAAGAAGTTTAATATAACAATGTATGCACCTTGTCACCCCTGTTGCTCTGTGTAGATTCTCCTAGAGGACCCCGTAGGAATTTCTGTGATATAGGTGGATATTGATGGCCACCCACCTTTTCCGACTGGCTCAAAACAGTTTTTTGACAATTTTGGCAATTTACTATTTTTAGCAGTTTTAACTTCTGGGGCCATTTTGAGGGCCTAAATGAAGTTTTTTCATGATATATCTCCTCAATGATATTCAAAGCAATTATTAAGCCCCCAAAATGAATCTCCTCGATGATACCTTTCTAACGGGCTATCACACGCCTAAAACGGAGATCGTATGCAAAAGTTACAACCCCGAGAAGTTGATGTACTAACTTACCCAAACGAGGCCCACATGACTTTTGTCGCTTCATCTCCTAGGGTTAGGTTTTTGGATGTATAGGGTTTTTTGAATTCTTGTTTATTGTAAAAACTCCTTCAAAGCCTCATTGTAATCATCTTCTTGCGAATGCGAGTAGTCGTCACATCTCTTCTCAGAGATAAGCTGGCACCATTCTAGTGAGTCTTTCACTCTGTATTTTTACAGTCTCTGTACATTTCTTTCATTAATATAAATCGTGTATTACTATATCTCTATGTTTATGGTTGCATCTCTGACATATTTATGTTATATTATTGGATATACGCGATATCTCTGTGCATTTCTTTATTATATCTCCACTCTCATTTCGTGCCGAAAATAATCTGAATCATTTTGTCTCCACTCTATTGGTATCCTATCTACCTACACAAACAACCACAAGTAGAAGAGGGAAATATTTCATCGGAGGCCTTAATATGTCTGGGGTAAGTTTCGGAGGCCTGCATAGAGTTATCTAGGTTGAAAGTGAGTTTAGCAGGAAGGGTGTTTAGGTGACAGTGAGTTCAAGTATCACTTCATGAAACATATTCCCCAACATGACTCTAATGAAATTTGGGGTTGTAGAAGCATTTCATCAACCTATGTGGCCACCTATTCTTTGAAATTCATCACATATGCTAATTTATTCCCTATCATACTTAGGAAAAAGTCATCTTGAAAACGTTAATGGGGCCAATGTTGAAATTTTCTCAAACTTTTCCTGTAGTCATTGAAATTTGACATGGTTGAACTAGATATATTCCATAATTATTTATCGAGGTTAGGTCATGAAAAGGGGTCAAAAAAGACATGGTCGTGTGAGAACTAAGAAGGAAAAGGTGACCAAAGAGAAGACCAATTAGATATATTCACATGATCAGTGTTGATTACTAGAATAAGTGTTGATTCTTGTCGACCTCGCAAAGTGACCCCTTGTTGACATCCTACTTGTCAAGTATTGGTTTGGACTATAAGATAGTCATCAACAAGGTTAAGTACATAGTTTATATACTATTACTTAGACATGGTTGATTTACTTAATTTCTTAGCCATGATTAAGTTATTTGATTGATTTAAAAGGGACTATATATAAGAAATAACCCCTTGACCTTGATCTAGTTACACTCATTTCTTTTCTTTTTATTTGACTTTTATTTATTGAATTTTTTTATTCTTTCTTGTGTGTTCATTGTCCTTTGAGTTTAGTTATATCTATTGACTAATAAAAATTTTCACTCTGTTTTTAGAAAATTCCACGCCAAATTTATTTTAGGTCACCATGTCAACTATTTTGACATTGGAGAATTATGGGGGGTAGGTTGTGGGTCTACACAATATCAACATAATTCCAAGCATGACCCTTTCAAAGGGCCTCACCCGCCTTGGTGTTGGCATAACTCCCCTACCCAATATCTTGTGATTTTAGATAACATTCATGAAAACCAAACATCAATTTCCATCCTGACCCATACTTCAATTAAGCATAACACATTCATTTATTTATCTCACCAAGTGAGATATTCATCCAATGTTCAACTTGGTGATAGAGGGGGACCGATTGGGATTTTAGGCCATGCAGTCAACTCTAGTTAGGTGAGGTCACATGGACATGCTAGGGATTTTAATCGTAGTTCATGTGATAGTCATCAATGCTCAAGTTGCAAGAATATTTATTGTGGGCCATTGGAGGCTCATGTACATGATGGTATTGTTGGATTACTGAGAGGGGGGGGGGGTGAATCAGTAATAGAGAAATCTAATCATTTTTAACCATATAATGTAAGTTTTATATCAATGTAGCATTATCATCCAATATTTGCAGAGTAAATAAACAATGAACAAATGAACAATCATACACATACACGATATGCCAGTGTTTTTACGTGGAAACACAAAGCAGGAGAAAACCACAGAATGTTTTTTCTTATATGTCTTGAAGAATTACATTCATTGGAAGTACCAACTTCCTTTGTTTTCCAACTGCAAATGGAAGGAGGCTCCAACCCTATAGATTCTCAAGCTACAACCTGAGGGGAGCTCCAAATCCCCAATTCTCTGGCTACAACCAAAAGGAGGCTACAACCCCCTATGTTCTCCGGCTACAACCACCTGTCCTTGCCCCATCCAACCGCTCTGACGTATAAGTAGAATGATGGAACCACTGTCACAGTATCACGGTGAGATATACTATTGTAAACATGTACCAATAAACCTACAACAAACAACCCGTACCAATAACATGAACCACACATCAACCTGTACCTCAACCTGTAATCAACATGTACCATAAAACAGTGCATCAACCATGCACCAACCTGTACCAAACAACCTGTAATCAACCTGTACCATAAAAAAATGCATCAACTATGCACAAACCTATACCTCAACCTGCAAACCTTCCTTAACTTTAACAACAATAGACTAGCATTTTCATCAAACTTTAATTTAGTCTCACATGACTAGTTTTGGATTAGTCAACAACCCTAACTTGAAATAATCATAACTATGTACCTGTAATGAATAAATATATGAAAAATAGTACACAATGTTCTTCAGTTTGTTTTATGCAATTCCTCTAGGTGTCACTACTTGGAACCTCTCATAAAAGGAGTTAGAGCAAAAATGGCATACCTTGTTGAATTATGGCTTATTCTAGAGAGCGAACTTGTAGAGTGTGTCCCGCAAGGAATAGTTGTTGTATGGATCTAAAAATTTTACACAGAATACTACAAATTGTACTCTAACCAACACATTTTGTCTTACTAAACTTGGATCTGTTATGAAGAAGATATGACTCTTTTACCCGAAACACTTGTTTTAGACTAGTTTCAAGACTAGCCACAAACCCTATTTTCCATAGAGTGTAACTCCAAAAATACAACAACACACAAGCTAAAATTCATACCACAGCTACTTGGATAGGTTTCCTCAATGGCCTCCCAATTTCACGATCTGAATCATTCTAAAAAAAAATATATTGCGAAAATGGTGAGATGACCTATAAATAACATACCTTAGAAAGCATCATCAAAAGAATTTATCCTCCCTTGAATTTCGGCCTTCTTTACTTCACCTTCCCTCTTAAATTCAGATTAGATATCCTTTGGTTACCTCAGTCACCTGTAGATATTCAATATTCTAAAGTGTGATTAAAATGAGAGATCCTTGCCTCTTATTTATACTCTCCAAGTAGCTTCCTTAGAAGCATCTTCTAGGCCACTTTGTTCACATAGTCACCTATGTCCAACTTTGCCCAATTTGCCACTTGTCCATGTATCCAATAACCACTTGACCACTTAACCCATTTTCCTCATTTTAGGGTTAACCTTCTTATAACCACTTTCCATAACTAGAAAGTTCTCTATTTACTTTATTATTTATATAATCCTCCTTGACTTTTGTTATTGGATAAATCCGTAAGTGCGGACACAAACCGATCTCCCTAGATCCACCTGGATCTAGAACAAAGCAAGACAGAACATGACTCTTTCCCTAGATTTTGAACATTGAATTAAATAGGAGGCAAGAATAAATTATGTACCTTATGATCGCTTCCTATGGTCTTTGTTGTTCCCGCTTCGCTCTAGTGCTCTCATGCAGCCAAGACCAATACAACACAAACCAACCAAAGTGAAGAAAGCACAATCTATTCAACAGTCAATCTATGTATATGATCAAGGAATTATACAATAAAGTGGACTTAGCTTTATGGGAAAGGGACATATTATTGTATCATATTGATGGAAAGTAAAGATTACAACATGAGCCTTGATGTCGCAAACTTCCTTTCAATGGCCCTTGGCTCCAACACACACACTTGCTCACTTGCATGAAGAAGATCAACCACCTTTGATAAACTTGTTGGAGTTTCTTAGTTGTTGTAGCATCAGTGCTTCACACAATTCTTTCACTAATTCTCCAATGAATCTTGCTTAATCTTCTTTGCTTCTAACTTTTTCCATGAGAATTCCCTCAATATATAGGAGAGGATGAATTAGTTACTTGGATAAGAATGATCCCAAAATATCAGGGAATCCAGTACTAGGATAACCATTTGAATGCCATCTCATCCTTCTAGAAGATTCCCTTCTAGAAGCTTCGAGAATTCATCGTTTTCCTTACTTTAGAAAGAGTTCACACCCTAGCAGTACAACACAGTGCGAACTTCTCGCACCCTGGCTTAAGGCAGCCTGCGAGAATCATTCCTTCTCGCAGGCAAATATACTAGCAGCCTGCGAACAGTCCTCAAAAATGTGATTTTTGGAAAGAGATGAAGGTAACTTTTCTCAGGATAAAGTTCTAATGAAGAGTCTGAGTACACCATCATCAATACATCATCATGACGACCAAAATCATGGGTAACAACTTTGTCACTACACTTTCTTATTTAAATAATCCTTTTTTATTTTGTCACTTCACTTTATTATTTAAATAGTCCTCTTTGACTTTGTCACTTCACTTTATTATTTAAATAATCATATTTGACTTTGTCACTTCACTTTATTATTTAAATAATTTCTTCTTTGCAATAACTTTGACTTCTTTGACCTTTTGAGGTTTCAAGCCAATCATATAAGGGTCCTTCAACTTCGTAAGGCCATAACTCTCAATCCGTGAGGAGTTATGTGGCGTTCCACATACCACCAAAAATGGAATGACATATATTATCCATGTAGAATAGTCTTACCTACAAATATATCAAAACTCATACCATTATACATCAAACAAACTTGGGTCCATTACCCAAACCTTTGTGCTACCGGAATTCTCTATTGGACTTTCTTCAACGGTTGACATCAATGACAACCAACCCAATTAATCAACAATCTCCCCCTTTGGTATTGATGGCAACACTCTGATGCAATACTGAAATCAAATCACTCATGGTCCCCTTGGAACCATGCCTACATCTCTGTGACCAACGCTCACCCTAGAACCATGCCTCTGTCCTTTGAATCTGATAAATATATCCCCCTTTGTCATCAATGGAAAAGGTATCTTTCCATTCGAGGTTTCTCCCCCTAACTGACTCGGCTCATATCCCAACTTGAACTATCCTCTTTATGGTGCTTCCTCGTGTACATCTAAGACATATAAGATAAGAATTCAAAAGCATTCATTTTGGATTAGAAATAACTCTGAGTCTCTGGTGAAGATACTCAAAGGTTTCCCGTGGAAGTGATTTTGTAAAGATGTCTGCCACTTGTTATTTTGTGCCCACATATTCAACTCTAATGTTCTTTTTTGCAACTTGTTCCCGTAGAAAGTGATACTTTATTGGAATGTGTTTCGTCTTGGAGTGCATCACCGGGTTCTTTGAGATACTAATGGCACTTTTATTATCACAACATATTGGAATGGGCTCATCATACTCAACTTGTATATCTATCAGAGTTTTTTTCATCCATAGAACCTATGTACAACATGTTGTTGCTTCAATATACTCTACCTCGGTTGTAGATAAAGATACTAATGATTGTTTCTTGATTAGCCATGATACTAAAAACTCACCCATGTAGATCTTTGTTCCACTAGTGCTTCTTCGGTCATCAATGAAACCTACCCAATCTGCATCTGTGTAGGAAACAAGTGTTAGATCCTTTCCTTTTGGATACCATAATCCAAACTCTTTTGTTCCTTTGAGATATCTAAAAATCCTCTTCACTGCTAATACATGTGATTCCTTTGGGGATTCTTGAAATCATTCCACCTATCCAACTGCCTGCATTACATGTGGTCTGGATGCTGTCACATATAGTAGGCTACCAATCATTGATTTGTATTGCATCTGATCTGTAGACTTTGAATCATCATATTTTCTCACCTTTCAAATCGTTTTCATGGGAGTGATAACTGGCTTGCAATATTCCATTCCGAACCTCTTTAGCATTTCTATGATATACTTGGTTTGAGAAATAAAAATTCCTTGGTTTCTTTGATGTATCTAAAGACCTAGAAAGAAAGATAGTTCTCCAAGTAATGACATTTCAAATTCATTATGCATGTCCTTTACAAATTTTTGGCTTAACATGTCATTAGTACTTCCAAAAATAATATCATCAACATAAACTTCAATTAATAAAATACTATCTTGATGTAGAGGTTGTTTTCTTCACTTCCTTTTATGAACTCTGCTTGGTGTAGATATTTATCCAGTCTAGAGTACAATGCTCTAGGAGCCTGTTTTAGACCTTACAAGGCCTTCTTTAATTTACACACATAATCTACATTCTTTGACAACTGAAATCCTTATGGTTGTTCAATGTAGACTTCTTCTTCAAGTTCCCCATTCAGAAAAGTTGATTTTACGTCCATTTGATACACTTTAATATTTTTGGAGCATGCATAAGCTAAAAGCAATCGGATTGCTTCCATTCTGGCAACTGGGGCAAATGTCTCTTCAAAATTGATTCCTTTAACCTGTGCATATCCTTTACATACCAATCTAGCTTTGTTCCTTGTAACATGACCATCTTCATTAAATTTATTCATGTATACCCACTTTGTGTCGATCACATTCTTATCCTTTGGTCTTGGAACCAATTCCCAAGTGTAATTTTTCTCTATTTGATCAAATTCTTCATCCATGGCCTTATTCCAAAATTCATCCTTGTTGGCCTCTACAAAACAGGTTGGTTCAATCGTAGATGAGAGTGCTAGGTACGTTTGTTCTGGTGAACGGATTCTTCTTCTAGTCTCAACTCATGCATCTTTGTTTCTGATAATCTGATCTAAAGGATGATTCTTATGTACTCGTCTGCTAGGTGTCTTTGGAGGCACTCGTTGAAATTTCTCTTCTACCTCTGTCGGATCCTCTTCATCTTCCCCTTCTACTTCTTGTTCAACTTCTGCTTCTTCTTCATAAAGTTGTTTCATTGATTCATTTTCTTCTTCCTTTAATTATTGTCTACTTGTTTCATCCATTGTTATGTTGATGCTTTCCACAAATTTGTTCAATCTCAGGTTGTAACACTTGTATGCGTTCCTTGTACTTGAGTAACCAACAAGTACTCATTTGTCCACACGAGAGTCAAACTTTACCATTCTTCCATCTTCTCTTTTGATGTAGTATTTTCTTCCAAAAACTATGAAGTGCTTCACATTTGTTGGTCTTCCTTTCCATAGCTCGTAGGGAGTTTTTTCAGTGTTGTTTCTGAGCATTAATTTGTTTTGAATGTGAATTGTTGTATGCACTGCCTGTGTCCAAAATATATCTGTCAATTTGGAATCCATTAGCATTGTTCAAGCCATTTCTTGTATTGTCCTGTTCTTTCTTTCAACAACTCCATTATGTTGAGGTGTCCTAGAAACGGATAAAAAAAAAATTATTCCATGCATGTTGCAGTAGTCCATAAATTCATTTGAAGTGAACTCTCCTCCATTATCAGATCTCAATATTTTGATTTTTGAATCCATTTCATTTTCAACCATTTCCTTGTAGACCTTGAAGTTTTCAAAAGCTTCTGACATATTCTTGAGAAAGCAAAATGCATTCATTCTTGTATAATCATAAACTAATAACATAAAGTATTTCTCACCTTTTAAACCATTTGTTGTGGTTGATCCAACTATATTAGTATGCACAATTTCTAGTGGTCTTGTCGTTGAATATTCTTTTGATTTAAACCTGGTCTTTGTTTGCTTTCCTTGTTGACAATGCTTGCATAAAGTGTTGGTTGGTTTTGTGATATGGGGCATTTCTCTAACTGCTTCCCTTTTGATGACTTTGACAAGGTTATCAAAATGTATGTGACCCATTCTTTTGTGCCATATCCAAATTTCATCTTCCTTTCATAGGCAACACTTTTCATTTCCAATTTCACTTAATACATATACGTTGTTTGAAGTTCTCGTAGTTGTTGCAATCAATTTTACTAAACCTTGTTTTCTTATCTCGCACTTTTGTGAATTGAAAGTAACTTTATGACCTTGGTCACAGATTTGACTCATACTTAGAAGATTATGTTTCATATCTTCTACTAGTAGAACATGTTATGCCTTGGTATTCTTGTTCCCAATTCTGACTATGCCTTTTCCAATGATTTTTGCTAAATCATCATTTCCGAAGGAGACTGATCCATATATTTCCTTTCTTAATGTAAGAAACTTGTCTCTATCACCTTTCATGTGTGTTGAACAACCATTATCAAGATACCAACCATGTTTCTTCTTCTTATCTTGTAGAGAGAGTGTGCATTCTTCATTGCTATATTGATTATGCTTTCTTATTCGTGTCCTTTTCTGAGGTTCCTGTCTGTGACTGTTGTTGTTATGTTGTAGTTCTCTAGGAGGGAATGTCATTCTTCAATCTTTGGCCATGTGTCCAAATTTTTTACATTTGTAGCATTCCACTTCAGTTCTCAAAGATTCAAACATGTTGTAACTTCTTCTCTGTGTTTCACTAGGCCTTCTTGGATAACCCTTTTGTGTATGACTTTCAAAGTTGTTTATGTGCCTATTGTTAGCTCTGCAATTCACAACTTTATGTCCAAAATTATTACATGCATAACATAAACCAAAAAATATAGTTTGATACCTGGGAGTTGAATATCTTCTGAAAGGAGGTACTCTTATTAATCATTCTTCTTCCTAATGCCTATATGTTTCTATCGGTCGTTGATTTTGAAATCTGAATCTTCTATGTGGATGAGTGTCCCTGTAATTTTCTTTGTAGACCTTCATATCCTCTTTGATTGTTTCTGCATATCTTTTTGGATATGTTTCTTGTTATGTTGTTTTGGAGATTGATCCCTTTTCTGTCTGATTGTATCCAAGTCCGGACTTGTCATGATAGGGTTTTTGACTGTTGATAATGTCATTCAAAACTTTTGAGTTGTTACACATATTTTTATTTTGAATATCCTTTCTTAATGTGACAATTTCTGCTTCCAAATTTCCAATGATCCTGTCTCTTCCTTCTAGCTATTCTTTGAGTGCTTCTTCAATTCTTTTATCCTCTTCAATTTGAACCTTCAAATTTGTGATCATTTGTTCTAGTTCCTAAGTGTCTTCTTTCTTGTGTAGTTCCGCTTGTATTTTCTTGTTTTTCTTCCTTTCTCTTCTGATAACTTATATGGCACACAACAATTCTTCTCGGTAGTCAACTTCTTCATCTTCATATTCTTCTTCGACCTCTTCATATTCTTCTTCAGATTATTCTTTATCAAAGTCTTCTACTGCCATGAATAGAACTCTTTATGTCTCATTGTTACTGACTTCATCCTCATCTGATGATGAGATGTCTTCTTTGGTGCATAAGATTTTCTTGAAAACTTTCTTTCAGGTTCTTTTTCTTTTATATGTTTGTTTTCTATTTGAGTATCCTTCATCATTTCTCTTTTTCTTATGAGGACATTTGTTACCAAAATGACCAATACCATCACAATTAAAACAAATCAAAGGAATCTTACCTCTATACATGTCGTTGGTTCCCTTGTTCAATCTTCTGACAAATTTGGTCGCTTCTTCATCATCTTCCAAGACGTCACTATTGCTGCTATGTTCTTTTTCTTTTTGCTTTCCCTTTTTCTTTGACCTTTTGGATGCTTTGAAGGCTGCTTATTTTATATCAGGATTTTCCTGTTCAGTTCTCCTTTCATATGCTGTGAAGATTCTATGTAGTTTTTCCATGCTTATTGAGTTTAGATCTTCTGTTTCTTCTAATGATGATATCTTAGGGTCAAATCTCATATGAAGAGATCTTAGTACCTTTTGAACAATTACAGATTCTTTGATTTCTTCTCCCAATCCCAAGATTGCATTTATTGTTTCATCGACTTGTAAAAGGTAAGATGCAATATTCTCATCTTCCTTCATAATTAGTTGTTCGAACTGACCTTTGTAAGTTTGAAGCTTTGTTGCTTTGACTTTTGAATCTCCTTCATAAATATTTCAAAGTTTGTCCCAAATCTCTTTAGCAGATTTACAATGTGCAACTTTGGTGAATATCGATTCTCCAATACCATTCAGAAGTGCATTTGTGGCTTTGGAATTATTCTGACCGAGTTTTACTGCTTTGTCATTTGTCGATGGAACTGTTGGTGTTGTGTATCCATCTACAATTGAATGTCAAATTTCAAATCCCTTTGCCTGTATATATTTCTTCATCCTTATGTTCCAAAATGCATACTTTTGTCCATCAAACTATGGTATTCCATTTTTATACATGTTGTTTCTCTCCATGATCTACCTTTCAGTGGTTAAACTGATTTCTAAAGGAACCTTCTCTGATACCAATTGTTGGATTACTGAGAGGGGGGTTGAATCAGTAATAGAGAAATATAATCCTTTTCAACCATATAATGCAAGTGTTATATCAATGCAGCATTATCATCCAATATTTCTAGAGTAAATAAACAATTAACAAATGAACAATCATACACATACACAGTACACGAGTGTTTTTATGTGGAAACCCAAAGAGGGAGAAAACCATGGAATGATTTGTCTTATATGTATTCAAGAATTACATTCATTGGAAGCACCAACTTCCTTTGTTTTCCAGTTGCAACTGGAAAGAGGCTCCAACCCCCTACTTTCTCTGGCTACAATCTGAGGGAAGCTCCAACTCCCCAATTCTCTGGCTACAACCAGAAGGAGGCTACAACCCCCTATGTTCTCCAGCTACAACCGGAAGGTGGCTACAACCACCTTTCCTTGCCCTGTCCAACTACCCTAACATATAAGTAGAATGATGGAACCACTTTCACACTATCACTGTGAGATATACTTCTGTAAACAACTACCAATCAACCTGCACCAAACAACATGTGCCAATAACCTAAACCATGCATCAACCATGCATCAACCTGTACCTCAACTTGTAATAAACCTGTACCATAAACAAGTGCATCAACCATGCACCAACTTGTACCATAAACAAGTGCATAAATCATGCACCAACATGTACCTCAACTTGCAAACTTTCCTTAATTTTAACAACAAGAGACTATCATTTTCATCAAACTTTACTTTAGTCTCACATGACTAGTTTTGGATTAGTCAACAACCCTAACTTGAAATAATCATAACTATGTACCTGTAATGAATAAAGATTTGAAAATAGTACACAATGTTCTTTGGTGTTGTTTATGCAATTCCTCCAGGTGTCTGTTGGCACAGGGGCACACCCAGGGTTCAACGCTCAAGAGCACACCAACAAAACCCTAACTACCATCCCTTTCAAAAACACCTGCGAAGTAGATGAAGTCTCACCCGAGGTAGAGGCAGGGGTGGTTGCAGGACTCCAGTGTCTGTAACCTTAGCTGGGACACAGATATCTGATTCTAATACTTAACAGAGAACTCAACAGTTAACATTCATCAATATCCAGTTCTTAGTTACAACGCAGTTAAACCCTAATTACAGAGCATTGCAGTATTCAACCAGATCTAGCATCTAACAACACTTAGCACATTCACATAAGTCATATCTAACATCCACATACATCATTAAGCACAAAGCATCAACAGATATATCTATCTATATCAAAGCACTTAACAAATTAACATATAAACACATCAACACATCGCACAAAGCAGAGAAACACAACATGTACGTGGTGCACCCCCACCCTCGAGCTATGCCTGCCAACTCTCTGTCTTCTTTATTGGATTCTTCAATAGGTTACATGCACAGAGCCTCAAAAACCCTACTCCAAATAGGACAAGAGATCTGCGTACTCCGCTAGATCCTCCTTCCCCGAGTTAGATTCAACACAAAGCCTTCTCTCGATCTCTTACAGTCCCTGGCACTTAGCCTTACCAGTCTTACATAGTATGCACAAAGCACTTACAATCCTTTGATCACTACTACTTTCTACATTGCCTAGCTTCTATATATATATATATATATATTACAAAAGTGGGCCTAGGCATGGGTAAACCCATGGGCCGACCTTCCCATACCCGTTACATGATCTCAAAACCCAAAAATCCCTAAAAAGGGGTCGAGATCCCACGATCTCCTTTTCGTCTTTCATTTTGTCTTTGACAAGTTGTCGAAATCCCAAAATAGGTCAAACTTGACCAAGGATCACCCAAAACTTGGTCAAGGGCCAACATTCCCCCAACACTCACATGTGACTCATCCCAAGTCACTCTAGTCTAGGTAGTTCTTCTTCAAAATCCTCGAGCTTGGCTCAAGCTGCTTCAACTTGTTGTTGTGCCACAACCTCCTGTTCAATGAACTCTTTGATGATTGCTTCATTCATGGGTTCTTCTCGGCATTGTTCTGCTGCAGCAACAACTTGCTCAAGTTCTACTCCTCGACCTTTGATCTCTGTAAACAATTGGTAAGACTCATCCTGTACGGGTTGGTGCCTATGAGTCACTTCCATAACTTTTCTCTGAACAGTGTTAACCTGTTGTTGGGTAGTGCACTTCTCCTAGGATCGCTTCATTATTTCCACAGCTGACAGGGGATTCAACTGCACCTGTATTGTCTCTCCTTACTGCTTCGCCTCCTGGAGTTGCGACTCTAGTGCCTTCAGTCCTACATTCTCAGTTATTTTCTCATAACTCTAGGCACTATGATCACTGAGTTAGTTGCATTCCATGGAAAGATCCTTTATTCTCTCGACTGCGCTCTGGGAAGTCGCTTCTCTTTGATCTCTTACATCCTGCGGAGTGTTGGGCACTATGCGGAGCTCTAAATTTGATATTATTTGTTGTAGCTGCTAGATGGATTTTGCGAGATGATCTACTTGATGCTCAACCCGATATTTTTTTTGTGGCTCTAAGCCTGTCACAGAGCGAAGTGCTCTATTGACTGATTCTTTTACCTCTAGTTTCCCTGTGAACAATTGTTCATTTTCTTGTTGCATTTGCGCTTTCTCCTCGTCAAACTTTGTCTGGAGAGAAATATTCTCCTACTCTGTAACTCTGTGATGTTCTATGAGTATGCCTTGCACTTTCTTCAAGGCCTGGGTGGCGTGTTCTTCTTCTTCTTGTGCACGATGAAGATGAGCTTCGACCGCATCAGCTAATCGATGGAATTGGGTTGGTTCATCACCCAACTCTAGTTATTATGATGGTAGGGGCACAGTGGAGACTGCACGACTGAACTGAAGAGCCTGCTGCACTCCTTAGAGTTCGACCTTAATCCTGTCGTACATTTCCTCCTTCTTATCTTCTTACTTCTCTGTGATTTCCATCGAGGCGTCGTTTAGCACTGCGATGATGAAATCAAAATCATCAGCAGTAAGCACAATATTCATCTTGGTCACGGTGGCTCTAGATTTCTTCCGCGAAGAGGGTTTCTGGGGAGAAACCTTCCTCTTCTTCAATGGGTCAACCTCGTCTCTAGGTGGTGTTACTTCGCCTTTCTTTTTTTCATCTTCTTTGTCCTTCATCTCTTCTACGTCGTCATCACCTCCTCGCTCAGATGATATGGAAGCAGTCTTCCCTGAGGCATTTCTTAGGTCTTGGACCTCTTCATTCTTCTTCGTTTAGATGGGTCCAGGTGTATCATGCGTGGTTTCTAGCTTATTAGGGTCGGACATCTCTGTAGGGTCTACTGGAATAAGGAGGTATGTCGACCAGTCCTTAGTGATCTCCTCAAGATCCTCTTCTGTGAGCTTGTAGTATCACTGCAGTTGCTCCTTATGTTCATCAACTCGCGTTGTAATGTAAATGAAATGTCGATCTGCGTTGAACTTCATCATGGGTCAGAATCTCTCTAAGGTGTTCATATTCATGCGAGGCTCAGCTTCGATGGATCTCTTCAAATGAAGGTAATATGTACGAAAAATAGTGTTCGACTGCCACTGTTTGTTCATATCACTCGAATACCAAAGGGTAGTGAACTTCGTGGCAAGTGGTTCAAAAGGTTCAATATCCGGGAAGGTCGCACCTTCCAGCATCTCCCATGCAACGAAGGCAATAAGGATCAGGAGCCAATTGAATTGGAACTCATAGCCCTTATCCTGCGCTTTGCAGTAATCTAGTTCGAGCTGATTGACTAGGTACTTCACCCAATTCATTTGTAAGCCTTCTACACACTTCCCCGTGAGGTCAACTATGAATCCCATGACCTACGTGGGTCTATTCTTTCATACCAACTTTCCAGCTATTAACTAACATTCTAGGCGCACTACGCCATTCTAGATGGAGGCTACCTTGTAGCCTCTCATCCGCTTCTCCACATCGTTGTATGTGTCCTTAATATTCTGTGCTAGCACGCGATCTATGGTTTTTCCTGGGTAGAACTCATGTGGGTCAGGTCCTTGCATACTCAAGCCTATGATCCTATGGATCAACATTGGGTCAACTATAATATGGCGATCAAGCCACAAGTAACCACCATGGAAGCATGATAGCAGGAGCTTAACGCACGCGTTAACCTCCTGGTGCTTTCCAAAGTGTGGTATCTTCATTACATTTAAGAGGGTGGATTGCGTGAGGTCCATAGTCCAATGTTGAGGGATTATCTTTGATTTCTTCCCCTTTGTCCTGGTCAGGTATTTGTATGGGGAGAGCATGTTGTGGTTCTTTCGATCTCTGAGGTTCAAGTCACTGAACTTCAACACTGTGATCTTGTCTTGTTGCGCTCGAACTACGTGTATCCCCTTCGAGAGGTATGCAGTGACCATGGTGTACTCAAAATCTATGGGTACACTATCACGACTCATCGCACCAGCCAGAGGTAGGATGTAGTCGGGTAATATGGACGGCATCAACTTCGCATTGGCTAAGTCGTCTCTGTGCTTGGTTCTCTTCTCCGTTGATGGTCGGGATGGTTTGGCTCTGCAAGTAGTCGACAGAGAGGCTTGCACTCCTCTCATCGATGACACTTGTATACCTGCAGACATCGACATTACTCTTTCGGTCATGAGGTCGATCAGAACTTCTTCGACAATATTTTTGGTAGTGCTAAGCTCGTCCGACATGCATGCTTGGGGTTGAAATTCTCGGGTTCCAAGAGAAATTTCTCAATGCAACGGGATATATGAAAAAAGTGTGATGATCATTGTGTGAAAATCAACTAATCTGTGGGCTCAAATTCATGCTTAGAAAAAGTGTTCTCAATGTATGGTGCGACGAGATAAATAGATAGTTTTGCAACGGGTCGCTTGCAATGGGTAAGAAGCCTTCATTAACTCAGTTATGCCCATTATGGCGTGGTCCCAACGGTCTGGTGGTGAGATGTCTAACCATAAATTATTTTCTTCCCATTCAGGGTGTCGTTCTTAACGGTTATATTATCCCCAATGGCTATATTTCTTCACCATGGCGAAGTGCCATGTGATGCTGCTCTGATGTCCCAGTGAAGTTCCAATCTTTCACATTTTCTTTCTGCGAAGTTCATTCTAGATCCTTCTGTAACTTCTCAATCTTAGCTCTCTTCTTAGCTTTCTAGCCTTTTTCCTAGTGAGTTTCGTATTGGTATTCTCTTTTCCATTATGATTCTTATCTCCTCTTGGCAGAGTAACTTCGCGTTGTTGAGATTCTTTCCTAGAAATCAAAGGTAATACTTCATATGTATATGGAATAGGTATTGCAATCTTCTACGAGTCCTCTGGTATTATTGTAACTTCGACATCCAATTCTCTGGTTTCAAATGGCTTCCATTTGTTCTCTTGTTATTTAATCAAGTGCGCGATCTTCCTGGTCATGAAATCTTTTAACTCTTTCTTCTTCTACTCTAATACTTTTTTTTTTTACCTTTTGGCCTAGTCTCTTTCAATCCAAGGTTTTCCGAGAAACATAGTAAATGGAGCGTTGTCCTCAATAAATTTAACAACTTCAAATTCTTCCTCTGTCGAAGTTCCCTTTTCACTCATAGATATCTGGGTAATCTTTCCACATAGGTTTATCGTCTTTCCTCTGAATAGTCCTATTCCTCCCAATAAAGGAATCATAGCAGGATCCCCTAAAGTTTCCCAAGTTCTTTCTGTCATAATATTCACCTGTGTTTCTTCATCCAGAACACAGTCAATGTCGAAGTCTCATATTCTTTCTTCTATGCATTCTTTTTCTTTGAAGCTCTCTGATAAGCTGGCATGTCGGTGGTCATTCAAGGTTTCTTTTATCTGTAGCAACACTTTCTCTGATTATTTTTGGGGTTCTACCATAATCTCAGTTGTTTGACCTTTCTCGTGGTCTTCTTGTCTCATATCCATCCTTTCTATCTTGGCCATCATTCTAGGGCAATCCAATACTTCATGATCCATAGATTTACAACAAAGACAACTAGATTTTCTACCAGGACATTCCTTATCCAAATGGCCCGGTCTTCTGCAACTGTAACAAAGGGTTAATCCTATCTTTCTCTTAAATGATCCCCAACCTCTCTTGTACTACACACTAGGATCATGGTAGCTAACCTGCGAAAAAATCTTTCTAGGATCCTGCATCCATTTGTTAGTCCAAACATTCTCTCTATGCATAGGTATAACATATATTTCACTATTCTTATCATATCTACTCATATCAAATCTTCTTTCATCTATCAATGCCCTATTTTTCAAGCTAGGACAAATCTTATCAAACATACCTAGATCCATACTTTAGAAACAAAAATTTCCACTTATCTTACTTCTACAGAGCACAAAGCTTTCAAATCTAAAACTTTTCACTATTCTTACCTTTATCAGAGCACAAAGCGTTCAGATCTTACCTCTTTTCTTCATATTGGACTTCTTTTCTTTAGCACAGAGCTTCACAAACTAAGTAGAGTATTGCACAATAGAGCGACAGATCTACGCACAGAGGTTTCACAATTTCAGGTCGGATCTTTGCATAAAGCTTCTTCTTTCTCAATTCCCAGCAATCACAGTTTCAGGTCCCGAAAACAGAACCATTTGTTGGCATAGGGGTAGACCCAGGGTTCAACACTCAAGAGCACACCAAAAAAACCCTAACTACCAGCCCTTTCGGCAACACCTGCGAAGAATATGAAGTCTCACCCGAGGTAGAGGAAGGGGTGGTTACAGGACTCCAATGTATGCAACCTTAGTTGGGACACAGATTTGTGATTCTAATACTTAATAGAGCACTCAACAGTTAACATTCATCAATATCCAGTTCTTAGTTACAGCGTAGTTAAACCCTAATTACATAGCATTGCAGTATTCAACCAAATATAGCATCTAACATCACTTATCACATTCACATAAGTCAGATCTAACATCCATATACATCATTAAGCACAAAAAATCAATAGATCTATCTATCTATATCAAAGAACTTAGTCAGATAACATATAAAACATCAACACATCGCACAAAGCAGAGCAACACAGCATGTGCGTGGTTCACCCCCACCCTGGGGTTACGTCCACCAACTCTTTGTCTTCTTTATTGGCTTCTTTAATAGGTTACATGCACAGAGCCTCAAAAACCCTACTCCACATAGGACAAAAGATCTGCGCACTCTGTTAGATCCTCCTTCCCCGAGTTAGGTTCAGCACAAATCCTCCTCTAAATCTCTTACAGTCCCTGGCACTTATCCTTACCAGTCTTACATAGTATGCACAGAGCACTTACAATCCTTCGATCACATAGATTGATCACTACTACTTTCTACATCGCCTATATATATATATATATTACAAAATTGGGCCTAGGAATGGGTAAACCCATAGGCCAACCTTCCCATACTCGTTACATGATCCCAAAACCCAAAAAACCCTAAAAAGGGGTTGAGATCCTACGATCTCCTCTTCATCTTGCGCTCCATCTTTGACAAGTTGTTGAAGTCCCAAAATAGGTCAAGGGACAACAGTATCACTACTTGGAACCTCTTAGAAAATGAGTTATATAAAAAATGTCATACCTTGTTGAATTTTGGCTTATTCTAGAGAGCGAACTTGTAGAGCGTGCCCCACACAGAATAGTTGTTGTATGGATCTGAAAATTTTACACAGAATACTACAAACTGTACTCTAACCAACACATTTGGTCTTACTAAATTTGGATCTTTTATGAAGAAGTTATGACGTTTTTACCCGAAACACTTGTTTTAGACTAGTTTCAAGACTAGCCACAAACCCTATTTTCCATGGAGTGTAACTCCAAAAATACAACGAACCATAAGATAAAATTCATACCACAGCTACTTGGATATGTTTCCTCAATGGCCTCCCAATTTCACGGTCTGAATCATTCTAGAAAAAAAGGTTATTGCGAAAATGGTGAGATGACCTGTAAATAACATACCTTAGAAAGCATCATCAAAAGAATTTATCCTTCCTTGAATTTTGGCCTTCTTTACTTCACCTTCCCTTTTAAATTCGGCTTAGATATCCTTTGGTTGCCTCAGTCACCTGTAGATATTCAATATGCTCAAGTGTGATTAAAATGAGAGAGCCTTGCCTCTTATTTATACTCTCCAAGTAGCTTCCTTAGAAGCATCTTCTAGACCACTTTGTCCACATAGTCACCTATGTCCAACTTTGCCCAATTTTCCACTTGTCCATGTATCCAATAGCCACTTGACCACTTAACCCATTTTCCTCATTTTAGGGTTAACATTTTTATAACCACTTTCCATAATTAGAAAGTTCTTTATTTACTTTATTATTTAAATAATCCTCCTTGACTTTGTCACTTCACTTTATTATTTAAATAATCCTCTTTGATTTTGTCACTTCACTTTATTATTTAAATAATCCTCTTTGACTTTGTCACTTCACTTTATTATTTAAATAATTTCTTCTTTTCAAGCACTTTGACTTCTTTGACCTTTTGGGGTTTCAAGTCAATCATATGAGGGTCCTTCAACTTTGTAAGGCCATAAATATCAAACCGTGAGGAGTTATGTGACGTTCCACATACCACCAGAAATGGCATGACATTTACTATCCATATAGAATAGTCTTACCTGCAAATATATCAAAACGCATACCATTATACATCAATAAAACTTGGGTCCATTAACCAAACATTTGTGCTACCAAAATTCGCTACTGAACTTTCTTCAAGGGTTGACATCAATGACAACCAACCCAATTAATCAAAAGGTATCATGGATGATGTTAGTATGAAATCATATCTATAGATTTAATTTATGGTTGACATTTAATTACAAATTACAAGTTTCTAGATAGTTGATTGTGTTATTTTTGTAAAATCTAATTATTTCCCATGTGTAGTTGTTATGATTTGAAAGTATTCTTGAATTATTGTGTGATGCATCCATCATAGTTTCCATCAATGAAGCACTAGTTATAATGTCTTTCTTTATTGGAATATCTCACATATAGACATTGTGGCACTATAGTTTTGTTTATGTATGATATTTAGTGTTTTTATGTTTCTTCTTCTTGTTTTAATAGTATTAACTTTGATAGCTATATTGACTTTTTCAATGAGTACATATGGGTTATTTTTTATATGCAAAATGTTCATGCTCAACCTACATTAATTCCATCTAATCTCAACGATTCCCAATGTTTCAAAGTAATAGATATTTCTTTGTTAAAATTATTTTCAATGACAAGAAACATTATTAATGTAATTAAGATCAAATGTATTTAAGTTTTTATATAGTTTTCAAAAATTACACCTAAAATCAACAAAATAGATTAACCAAGTAGGCTTTCATAGGCCTAGCCATGTTTTAGTGACCTAGAAGGTATAGGTATATTGGTGAACATGTAATTTTCATAATAATCATATAAAATGACAAAACATAAAGAATTCAAAAGGGAACAAAGTCCTTAAAAGGACACTTTCCACATATTCCACCTAGGTTTCAATATCACATTGTTCAATAGATTCATTGTTGGTGCCTTCTCGGTTCAGTCTAGGGCATAATGTTTTGTAAAAGGATTTGGCATAGCTTGAGAGTTGAATCTGTGAGTCCCTAACCATAGAAATAGTTTCCTCCGCCTCCATATTATTTTGTAAGTGATTGTAAATAAAAGTGGTAGCTTCTCTTTCATTATCAATGATAGCTTACATACAACCTTGAACTAGAGTTAAACATTAGTAGTTAATATTCACACAAATTTTGTTTCATTATTTAACATTTTGTGAATGTTAATACCTACATTAAATTTCTTAGTTATTGTTAGTATGTGTATTAGTATGTTGTGTTGTTAGTATGTGTATTAGTATGTTTTGTTGTTAGTATGTGTATTGTTAATACCCATATCTATGAAATTGATATAATATATATAATATATAATTTATATAATATAATATAAAAAATTAAAACACATGTCCCACGCAATGTCATGACCTCTCCAAACTAAAACGTTGGACTACACACACTAAACCCATGATTTTTCATGTCAACCTGTGCCTACACCCTCACTGCACCCTCAATGCATTTCATCTCTCGATTGACAGAGAGCGATAGAGGAGGCTCAGCTAGGATAGAGAATGATAGAGGTGATATAGATCTAGACGACAGAGAGAAATAGATGAGCTGACAGAGGAGACTCCAGTGGGATAGAGGAGAATCGATATAGGAGGCCAGACATACCTAGATTGAGTGACAAAGGAGGCCAACAATAGAGTAGTGTCGATAGAGGAGGCCATCCATCCCTAGCGTCAATAGAGGAGGCTATCTAGAGTGACAGAGGAGCATTTATAGAGGAGGTCAACCAGCCCTAGCGTCGATAGAGGATGTCAACAATGTCATCAAATTGGGTAATTTTTTCTAACATTTTAAAACCCTAAATCGAGAATTGAATACCACATGGCCTTGGATAATTTACACAGGAAGTTGTCAAGCATGAAAATTATGCTTATAGGAGTATGCATTAGAACCCATGACTATAATGTTGGTTGAGGGATTTCTAACAATACCCATAACAACAAATAATGGAAGGATTTTCTAAAAACATGCCCTCACTGGATTTTTAGATAAAAAAATATCCTCTGATACTTTTATAAATAAAATAGCTTGCTTGGATCTTGATTTCATGAAGAAAAAAAAATTAAACTAATTTTGCAATATTTCATCAATCTTGTACAGTCCCTATGAATTTTTAATTATATTAGTTGAGCCTTGAATAGAAGGTAATCCTTCCCTTCCTTGTAGATCATGAGAATAAAATAACAGAAAAAATGTTAAAGACAATTCTTTGAATTATCCTTCACTAACTTGTAAATAGTATTTTCCTTTTTATAATAGCAAGTAATATGTATATTAGAAAAATGGGTTATAGTAAAATTGGACAACTTTGTTATACAAAATAATAACAGTCATAGCCCATAAGTAAAATGACAAATTCCTTTTTTCAAAAAATCCTATATCCATCTATCTAGCAACTATATTGACTAGCCTAATAGGTATACTTCCTAACAATATGTCCTACTAATAAAACAACTTGAAAAAACATTATAAATAAACAAAGATATTACAAAGATTGCCCATGCAAGGCATCTTCTAGAAGTTGGTTTTCCTTGTTGCCCACCTCATAGTACACATCCATTTATAATTGTGTTGCAATGAGTATACCAATTATTGTAGTTTCCAATTTCAAATGGGAATGCATTGAGCACACATAATTCCTTCCTTCAAGCTAGATGAGTTAAAGGTAGGAGTATGGAATTAGAGAATATTTATAGAGAGAGATTAAGGAAACCAATAATACAAGTCATCAAAATAACTACAAATTCCAATTGAATTTTCAATTCTAAATACTTGCTTCTTTGTAGCTAGTTAAATTCCCTAAACTCTCATTCTAGGCCCTACATTTTCCTTAATTAAGCATCAATCTAAACAATATGCATGTCTCACTCTTGAATTTCCACCAATAATTTTTCCTCCTACACCTCTTGACAATGTTTCCACTAGAGGGCCAAGGTTACCACATATCGTTGGGATTTTGTTAACCCTTTTTCACATCGTCTCATGCTTTTGTTGACCTACAATAACTCACGCATCACACTTCAATTCTCCCCACATGACTATGCCATCATGTCCATAATTCCAAAGATTCCCAAATCAAATTGGTCTTACATAAGGAATTAGGACCTACTAAGGAAATTTCAAGGAGTCCAGTCACTACCTTCCCTAGAATGAGATGACTAGAGAAATATCTTATGGCCAAACCATATAAACTAGAGGCTCAGGGGAGGGAAGAAATTGCTCTCCTACCCCACCCTTCAATCCAAATAAAACTAGGCATAGAGAGAAGTTGGACTGGATTGACATGTTCTTATTAATCAAAAGCATTAACAATTGGTAGCATTAGGGAGTGTGACATATTAAGGGCCATAACCCATAGTCTTTTTGAGCTCATCAAACTAAGCATTACTATAGATAGAGTCATCATGAGTTTAACGTTGATTAATGTAATGGGAGAAAAGAGTAATGGATAACACCTCCCTTTTTCTTAATTGAACTTCATTCATGGATGCCCCCATATCCATAAGAAAATGATGGGATAGTTCCATCATTCTTTGAAATAGATGACATAGCCAAGTCTTTTGAGATGTTTCCTAGTTTCCCGATAAGCCTTTGTGATGTTTCCTTGAACCTATGTAATTTATCTCACGCACTGTCACATTCATCTACGAAGTTCACTAATTATCTCTCCCATCCTAAAGTGCATCAACAGTAGAAATATTCCATGTTGGTGCGAGAAATGTTGTGAAAACTCAATTCCCCACCCTACAAAGTTGCAATGCGTAACTGGGAAAAGAGAATGTCGATGGATTTGGAGAGCATGAGAGAAATAGTGTGAGAAGGGAACTGATCCACATTGCTTCTATAAATTTCTCCATTAATGCAAAAGGCTTTCATATAAGACGATAACATCTCCGTTGAACTACACTTGAACTCATTTTTCTACACCCCGGGGGATCCTAGTCGAGTACTTTATTATTTAGTAAATTCCACATAAAAAATTGTGACTTAGATAGGAATTTCATTTTCCACCACCATTGTGAAGGAGATTCATTCCCTCATGCAACCAAGGCCCTATAGCCTTCTGTAGGAGCATAATCCCTTATTGTATTCAAAGACCATACCAATGTATCTTCATTGTCCTTGATCCTTACAAAACTTGGTTTGAGACTTCCAACATATCTATCCCAAGTATCAACATCTTCATCGCGGAAACTAGGTCCCTCTGGGTAAGCCAACCTTGGTGACAAATAGTATTTTTTATTCAAGTTAGCTCTCCAGGACAAATTATAGAAGCCTCGAGACCCTAAAAACATTATGATATGATGTGGAAGCATGTAATTTTCACCACTACCTATCCATGGGTCCATCCCTACTTGTAGCTTTGTTATTCTAACAACACACCATACAAGCTAGTTTCCAACTGAGGGGAAGGCTAAAATCATTGCTTTCTAGATGATGGATACATTTATTAAATTCTTGATAGAATTACTTATCCAACCCTCCATTGAATCTGGAGAAAAAAAAAATTCTCTTACTACCTGAGCCCATAAATCCTAGAGGTATAAATGGATGTCGTAAGAAGAGTGAAGACCCTTAAGTTATGAAGAATCCAATTTCATAAAAGATACATTATTATAACAAGCCAATTAGGGAAGTATTGAACAATGTGTCAAGAATTAGGAAAGCCTTGTTGAACTCTTAAAGTTCTTCAAGAGCATGTTTTGACATATCCATTGTCTGAAAGAAAATAAGAAGTAAATGAAGGTATAACACAAGTTTTGATAAGGCTAAGTATGGAATTGATTTTGGATTCAAGAATGGACTAGATTGTAAGTTTTTTCATTCAACCTTGCTTAGAATAGGAAGTTCAACAATTGGGTGCCTTTGAGGGTCACCAAGAACCTTTTTCATCTCAAATTCTTCCATGGTTTTCACAAATCTTACAATCTAGGCCATTCTATAAAAGAGAAGACTCGCACCCCAAAGCATACCAAGATAACAATAATGGGATGCCAAGTATGATATGAATCAAGTAAACAAGGACCCCAATAATTTTCTTACATACAATAGAATCAAGTATATTCTCCAAGCAAAACATGGGTTCCTTGAATATTTGCTCGCTAACTTATCTTCTCATTTTTTCGAGTGTTGGTACCACAAACTTATATTTGCATGATAACTTATCTTCTTGTTTTAACGAGTGTAGGTACCACCAAATAGGTATCTGTAGGATCTATATTCCTCAAGTGATGATCAAGATATACTCATAAAGGTTGAAAGTGAGACGTGTTGTACTAGATATACCGGTTCTAGATCAACTAGATCTGAAAAGGTAAGGAAAAGATTTTGTATACACATGCAATTTTTTATTGCCAACAGAGGGTCATGTAATTATGATGATGAGAGAATAGGTGACATTGAGTTTCCCTTAAGGTATAGACATCTAGTTCAACGATGGGCACCTAAGGAGCTACCTGAAGTGGACACGGATTTCTTCATCTGTGGGAGGATGTATCGCATTTTTCCTTCGTCCTTACATGGATTGGGGTTATTTTCCATGGATCGCATAAAGGTCGTCTATGGAACTATAGCTGAATTGATTGCGTATGTCAGAACATTATACAAATACAATCATTAGTTGATGTTGGTCTGATATACGTGAAGTATGCAAAGATACGAAGTTGCCGCAAATTATATATAACTAGTAGATAACAATCAAAATAAAGGTACGACTATGTATATTGATGGAAGGCCAAAAGCTTCTGGAAACATTGCGGGCTTTATAAATAGTACACAACCAGTGGAAACAACTAAGCAACCGAATTGTGTATTTGAGGGACACAAAGGAAATCATATATTTGTATGTGCAACAAAAACAATAGTTCCAGGTGAAGAGTTGTTGATCGATTACAACTTAAATCGAATAGATGAAGGGGGTGTAGCTATGGGGGTAAATATCTTACATACCATTCAACTCAACCTTTGATCAATCATTATTATAATTTATCACTGCAATATTTCAATTTTTTACTGCATATATTTCATTTTTCATTATTTATTTTCTGATATTACTGCAATATTTCATTTTTTTAATGTTACAATTAATTTCATAACTTTTGTTGATTAATTTATTGTGTCAACATATGTCCAGGGTGACCGTGGAAAATCACCCGTTGTGCCTCAGCAGGTAAATGTTAAATATAGTAACAACTTATGACTACAACAACTAAATTTCTGAAATTTCATTATTTATTTTATGATATTACTGCAATATTTCATTTTTTTAATGTTACAGGTGAATTTCATAACTTTTGTTGATTGCTTTATTGTGTCAACATCTATTCAGGGTGATCGTGGAAAATCACACGCTACATTTATCCAGGTTTACCATGGAAAGGCACCCATTGTTCCTCAGGAGGGAAATGTTAAATATAGTGACAACTTATGACTACAATAACTAAATTTCTCAAATGTTAAAGTTCATCTCATTAATGTATTGTGGCATGGTCATCGTGGAAAGTCACACACTCGTAGTAGATCAGAGTAGGGTGACCGTGGGAAGTCATCGACCGCATAGTAGCATCAGGTAATTGTTAGTCCTTAATAATAACTAAATTTGATTACAATATCTAAAAAAAATTGATGTTAAAATTAAATTCATTTCATTTACTGTTTGATGTTTTTAGTCCAGTACAGTCGATTTGGACAATGAAGAGCTTGAGGATGAAATATTTTATTCCATTGACCCAATAGAAACTATCGTGAAGGCCTTGAAGAATGCAATCATAGAATATCTATTTTTGTTTCGCAAAAGACCCCTGACACAGGAGGACAGGGCAAGAATTGCAAAGCTACAAAATCTAATAATTTTTTTGGGGGTAAGTGGCGTCTTCACATATTTTTATCAACTATGAAAATTTTATATCTATTTTTTTGTTTTATATTTTTTATATGATCTGATAAAGTAATTTTTTTCGTTTGTAGGAGTTTTTAAACCTCATGCCCCGGGAACCTGTTGAGCCTGCAACTGCTATAGGTAGCAGTGATGGTCCAATGCAACAAAAAAGTCTACAAAGCAAAGTACAAATTAGGATTTTTGACCCTTATGAGGTTCCCCTCGAATCCATTGATGAGTGCACTGATGTTGACCAGCATGACACATCGGAGCATGATGAGCCGGAGCCTGAGACTCCACATGACTATGAAGATGAACGTATTGTAGATGGAGAGGAATCTATTCAAGGAGAAACATGAATTAAAAGAAACGGATCACTAGATCTCACCTTTCTGGTGGATGATGCATGTGTTCCGATCAAGATTCAAAAGATTGCAAGTATTTGTTAATTAATTGATTCATTTTTATCATGAAATTGAAATGGACATTTGCTAAGATTATTATAAATTAATGGATAACACGTTTCTGCAAGAAACAATGTTTTCTACAGAAACTTGAATGACAAAGCATTGGAGTTGTTTGGCCCCACCATTTGCACATGGTGGAATACCCAAGACAGTGAAAAGAAAGATGAATTGATAGGCCACATGGTAAACTTGTTCGGAAATACGTTCAACAAGAAAATGGTTACAAAGTTAGTCAGAAAGAATTTAAAATATATCAAGGCCCAATATAGGGAGAAAATGGAATTAAACCTCAAGCATGAGCGCCCTCCCATGGTTCCATAGAAAGAGTGGAAGGCCCTGATAAAGGATGCAAAGGAGAACTTGTTTAAAAAACAAGGAAGACATCCACGAACTAGTAAAGCAAGGTACAACACATGTCATCTTCTTAGTGAAATATGCTCATTTATGTTTTTCTTTCTTGTTTTAAGTAACAATTTTTATATCTAATTGTTTTTCAAAAATTCCATATATAGGCTACCTGACACCTCCAAAGCAACCAAGGCTAGAATGGAAAATCACGGGAAGCATAAACTAGGCCAGGGTGGCTATGGAAAACTAAAAGCCTGAATCATAAGAATTAAATGATTAACTGTGGTGAATATTTTTTTAACAGTAGCGAACAAATATATGTTTTTGTTATTGGTAATTTTAATGGTGTTATGCATTGCAGTTAAATATGTTCCAAATTGTTTCCACCGAGGAGAACCTAAAACTTGGTTTCAAGCACAGTTTTAAAAGTGTGATTGAATATCAGAGAAGCTTGGGGAAGACTCCAATCTCCCCAGCCATGCAAATGAAGGTAAATTCAATGAATAAGGAAACCGCAGTAGCATGCTTGTAAAGTCTATTCATATTTTATTATATTACCCTTAAATAAGTATTTATGTTTGTTTTGAAGCAACAATGCAACCGCGGTAGTGAATCTAGCAGTATTCAGTAGAAACCACTTCATACTAGGGAGAACATGTCCAATGATAGTGGGGAGCAGAGTACCCATTCTAGTATATATGCTTCAGAATTAGAAATATTTACTGTGATTGTAGATATTTATTTCCTGGCTTATACTTATATATTATCTTCTTTAAATGGAAGAGCATGTAGCTCAAGAAGGTGAACTGTGAGAGGAACCAAGTGGACAAGAAATTAACGCACCAATTGTCACAGCTACACAGACAGGTAGAGAGAAATATTGTAATGTTAATCAAAATAATGAAATAGTTATTTCAATTATATTTCAACATATCGATATGATTATTTTTCGTTGTTGCAGTTCACGCCCTTGCATAGCTGCCTCCACGCCCTTCTCAGCGACGTACCAGAAGTATGGTACATGAGCGCATGGAAACACAAACAATAGAAGGACAAGGCGCAAGAAATACATTGTCAGAGATTAATATGATACCACAATTGTCAATTTTATGAATGTAAAAAAACATAAATCAAAGAAAAACTAGATGTATAAATTCATGACTTGTATTTGGATGTTTATCGATGTTGCTAGTATGAAACATTGTTTATATGAATTACCGCATTATGCTTCAATGTTTATATGTTCATATGTTTTGATGACTAGCCTAGTTATGCATGAATGTCTATATGTTTTCTATATAAACAAAATCATTTGTTGGGTATGGGGAATTGAGAGCAATGTGAGGGGGGAGGGGGAAGAGACCATGTGAACTTCCACCTTCACATGGTTGGCCATGTTCAGTAGAGAATGACCTATTCTCAAAACAAAGAGAAGCTCATTAAAGTATGCGACCACTTAAGTTTTTTCTAGAGTATTTTACATAACTAAATGCCTGTTTATTTCCTTATATATTATTTACTCATATAAAGAATTTGTCTTTTATGATTCATGCAGATATTGGTGATGGAAATGAATCTTGTGGACAACTCTTATCAAGTTGTATGGTCTAATGGATCTAGCGAAAGGACAACGATAAGGTAAGGGTTTTGATGTTTTTTTTAAAGTATATAACTCAATGTAGAACTTATGGAGACATAGAAATGTAAAAATACAATTTTGATTATTGTTAAGATATTCATATTTTCTAGGACATTACTAGCATCAAATTAATGTATGAGACCCCTATATTTGTGGGATGCATAGAGGGTTTATTCATTGTCCCACAAACAAGTGGGTCTCATACATCAATTTGGTGTCTCGCTAGGTTGTGACCTATCAATATATTTTTGAGATATAAATAATTTTATAAGTCGATGTGCAATAATATATAAACATATAAACATATTTTGATCAATTGTTGAAATATTGCACCTACAAATCTACTTTGGCATGTTTCTAGGACCATTTATCTCCCCGTGTATATTTTTATCCTTTTAGGGGCCAAATGGTGATGCTTAACTTATATTCCTTGATTTTTTCCTTTCCTCAAAACATTCTTCAATGCAACTCTTTCCCCTCCAAGTGGGACAAAACCCCCACTATCATCCAATAATAAATCTCCCAATGAAGCCACTGCATCCAATGCTTGTTCAACAAGGGGGGCTCAAATATCTATTATGTAAAGGAGCTCACAAGGTCAATTCAAAACCCAATGTACTTCATCGAGGGATACTTCATACACCAAGCATTATGCCTCCTAAATTCTAATGTATGAAGTGTTCTTCATGTGTGGGCACATACCCAAAAGTGTGTGATGAAGCCTACATTATAGGCCCACAAATGTGACTCAAAAACTCTCTTCAAAACCTCCACGTGATACATTACTTTATGGTGAAGGTCAAGTATATATAAGATAATACATTTCCTTTTTCCTCTAGTATTCTCCAATACTTTCCTCCCCTATCTCCATTGTGAGGAAGTCTAGTGTATTGTTTCCACAGGTATCTTGTTGCAGAAGGGTGCTCTATCATTCCCTGTTGCCTAATTCTGCTCCAATGATGCACTACGAGTGAGATGATTCATGTGTTGAGGAGATGGCATGGTAGAGCTTTGTTGGAAAAACATGTTTAGGCACATATATTCCCCTTATGTGTTCACAAAATGTCTGATACTTCTGAAAGAACCCTAATCAAGATGTTGACTACACTTGAGGAGGCCGAAACTATTCCATATTGAGGAAGAGAATACACTCAAGTCAAAATCCATGCCCAATACAGGGTCACTTACTTCTTGAGAAAAGGGAATCATGAAGAGAAACAACAATAAATTTATTCATAACCCCTATGTGTATCCCTTACACAGCTACAAAGTGATGCATTATGGTTTGAAACAAAACATTGATTGCTTGAAACTATAAACAACTTCATGATTGCAGTCAATGTTTTGTTCATAAATTGAGTTGGAGAGGCCTAGCATTCCAAGGATAAATCCCATAAATACTCCATAAATAATCAAGCATTCAAGATGAGGTCAGGAAAATAAGTCTCCATGCATACATCTATGGTAGAGAGGTGAATGTTTGATCAGTCATGACAACAACCTAACAACTTGCTTAACTTGCCAATGAAAACTTAGTGAAAATTTCATCTTAGTCTCAATGTTCCATCAAAGTTATATTGTTGTTTCCATGGAACAATCCTGCATAATTCAACATTAGTTCATTTTTTGCATGTTGTCAATAGGTACAAAGTGATAACCTAAATCTTTAAAAAATCCTTGACTGTACCAAAGACACAATGGCAAAGAAGAGACCGGAATATACTCTCAAAGTGTCTATTCTGAGTGTGCTTAGGTCTAAACCAGTGATGTTGTAGGTGACATTCATTCCCAGTTATCATAAAATATCAAAATCTAGAAAGAGAAAGTTCAGAAAACTAAATGTAAAATGATGTGTATGTTGCTCATAAGCCTCAGAGGTAGAAGAGATACCAAGGAGGTTTTGTTTATCTCAAACATGATGGTCTGGACCTCATTTGTTTCTAACCTTAACTCTGTTCATAATGCAACCCCAAATTCATCTCTTAGGTTGTTGTTTTGCTGCAAGTGTTGGAGGAGTATCATTGCTTATACAATCTTCCCCACAATCCAACCATAAGCTACCACAAATAAGTTAATTGTTTCACCCTTCAATATACCCTCTAGTTTGCTAATAATATGCCTTAATTTAGGGAAATCTTGGGTTTATCATCCATCCAATATAGGGCACCACATTTTTGCTGAGAATATCATTTTGGATGGCCAAACAAAGATGGTGGATATGTTGGTTATACTCTGTCATCATGGAAAGATAGGACTCCATGAATGGATCATTTTATATTGTCTACATCTTCATCATGAACTGATGTTGGTTGGAACTTCCTCTAGAACACAAATTACAAGTCCTTGTGTATCTTGACTATGTATGCCAAGTAAATTATGCATCATGCCACAGTGTTGCTATATAACTAATGCCCCATGCTTCTAGTTTAGACTATCAAATGTCATGTCAAATATTTGTTTTGGATCTTCCAGAAAGGTTGCATAAAAAATATGTGTGATGAAGGAATCAAGTCACCAAAGGTGATGCAACACGGATATGAAGATGAAGCATGTGAAGCATAATGATCATGGATATAAGTCTCCAGGTGCCCTCTTGGCTGGTCAATTTAGACCATAAATGATACCTCCCACAACGTTACCAGTAGATCTCACATTGGAGTTTTCATGTGTTGCAATATGACAAATAGTAGGTATTTTTGTTGGTATCATGTTCCCGTAAGTGCCTGTAAGTTCACGTAAGTGCATCGTATCAACCACTATCATCCCTCCTTGAAAGTATCCATCCTTGAAGTAGGATAAGGGATTAGTGATAGACATCAAATTTGTGCATGAATCAACAATAAATCATATTCTTCATTAGGTACAGTACTAAGGCTTTTGTGTATCATGAAGATGGGGACTTCTATAGCATATCATTGTAAGGATTCTGTAGCACATCATTGTTTTCGGAGACTAGAAAACTATCAATTTTTATTTTTTTAAAACCTACAGAAGTCGTCACTATAGCGGCGTATGTTCGTCACAAGTATGGCATCTGCATCGCAAGCCATTGGTGGGTTTTCTACTCTGCCACAGAACTTTGTCTCTATTGCCACACGTCTTCGTCGCTATAGCGACGCATGTTCGTCACAAGAAGGTATACATCTCTTATTCTTTCCATGAACTTGTGTCTCTATAACGACCAACGTTCGTGGCAAGAAGTTAAATATTTGCTATGGGATTCCATCTTTCCGACGTATGTTCGTCGGTCTACTGATGACATTTTTTCATAATTACGATGATGTGAACAATAAAATTTAACATAAAATGTTTAGGATGATGACACGTGGCGACTTGATTATGTCCTTGTTTCCACGAATAATCTTAATGTGTGGATATAGCGACATAAAGAGTTCCACGAAAAATACTTTTTGGCTTTGTGGAAAGTGCGACAGATATGTGTGGTAATAACAACGAAAAACTATGGAAAATTTGGTCATATGTAGTAGTGTGCTATTGTAGGCCATTATGGCTTCCAAAAGACATATGCTCGTGCCCATCGTTCTTTTTTCTGGGAAGGTATGAAGAAGGACATACTTATCTTTGTCACTGAATGTGAGGTGTGCCAATGCAATAATGGTGAAACCATCAAGTCTCCAGGATCTCTGCAACCCCTACCCATTTCAGCTTCTATGTGGACGGACATCTCCATGGTCTTTATAGTGGGCCTCCCTAAAGTCAGGAACAAGTCAGTCATCCTAGTGGTGGTTGATCACCTCTCCAACTATGCTCATTTTTGTGCATTACCCCACCCTTTCATACCAACATTGGTAGCGCAAGTTTTCCTTGATCATATTTTCAAGTTGCATGGCATGCCCACTTCTATTGTGTCTGGTCGTGACCTGACTTTCACCAGCACATTTTGGCAAGAGTTTTTTAAATTGTAGGGCACCAAAATGAACAAGAGCATCGCTTATCACCCCCAGTCCGATGGCTAAATTAAAGTGGCCAACAAATGTTTGGAAACCTACTTGCGATGTTTTGATTCTAAAAAAAAAAAAACATCAGTGGGTGCAATGGCTTCACTTGTTAGAATGGTGGTACAATACTTCATATCATACAGCCACTAAAATGACCCCATATGAAGCATTGTATGGTGAATGACCACCTACAGTCACTACATATCTTCCAGGAACATCAAAGGTTCAATCTATTGATAAAATGTTGCAAGGTAAAACAGCCACCCTTGTGGATATGAAGGATAACCTCCACATGGCTCAAAATTGCATGAAGAAACAGGGGGACCAACATCGTTTAGAACAGGTTTATCAGGAAGGTGATCAAGTGTTTCTCATACTGCAACCTTACAAACAAACATCTCTCAAAGCCCAGGGACATAATAAGTTGGCACCCAAGTTTTGTGTCCCCTATCAGATCATCAAGCGTATTGGTTTAGTGACCTACAAATTGGCCCTTCCATCTACTTCAAAAATCCACCCGGTGTTCCATGTTTCTTGTTTAAAGAAAGTAGTGGGATAAAATTGCAAGGTCCAAACCATCCTTCCTAAATTAGATAAAGAAGGCTCATTTTGGCTCCAACCAAAAGTCTCCCTCAATTCCAATGAACATCAGTTGTGTGGCATAACTATCAAGGAAGTGTTGATCAAGTGGAAGGACATATCACTAGAGAATGTGACTTAGGAACCAGTGCCCATACTCCTGCAGTTTCTACATCTTCAACCTTGAGGACAAGGCCGCTTATGAAGGGGGAGGGAATGATAGGATCCAATCCTAACCCCTCTTCTTGGGTCATTAGTTAGTATGATATATTTTCTATGTAATAAAGGTCGACATTAGTTAATAAGGCCTATTAAATAAAGGAGAATAGGTCAATGTAAGAATACCTAATAGAAGCTTTCGCTTCTAGAAAGATCTTCCTCTATAAGTTTCCTTAGAAGACAGAATTAGTATAAATAAGAGTATGAGGTATTGGATAGCTTGTCTTGAGAATTATTTTAATAGAGTGTTGCTCTGCTGGAGGTTTCCCCCTCGAAGAGGCAAGTGAACATTGTTTCCTATCAATAAAGGTATTATTTTGGTGTTGTGGTTTCATCTATTGTGTTGTTTCGTTGTTATTCTCTACAATATTTTTTGTTTTACTATTATAATAGATCTGGTACCTTACATAATACCTTGCACTGTCTTTGAACTCCCTCCCTCATCAATACATGTGAAATATTTTTTATAACAATCTAAAACAACACGATGTTTTTCTAGTCAATCCATATCAAACAGTGATAAGACCCAAGTGGTATGATGTTCAAATCTATCTTAATATTGATTACATTCATGTTTATTGGGAAATCTTTAACAAGATCATTTATTCTTTTCTTGGTTCCAATAGTTAGTTGAACTAAAAAAGACTTGTCATGCTTACATTTATTCAATTTAAATCATTCAACTAGATTTGGATCTATATAGTTATGACTAGCTCTAGAATCAATCAAAATAGTTATGGGATGATTATAAATCTTACCCTCCAATCATGTGGGATTGATAGTTTGTTTTTCTATTTTCCAATACTGTATAGATCATTGGCATGCTTCTACCCACATCCTCTATTATCTTCTCTTGCTTGATGTTAAGCATAGTTGTCATTTTATCTCCCCAATGAGGAAAATATTTATACATGTGATCTGCTTCACATCCCTAACACTTTATGGGTTGTTGTTTTGGTCTCTTTCCTAAGGAATTTGTCATTTTGTTATCACCTTGAGATGGTTGCCCTTGTTAATGTGCTTGAGAATTGTCCCTGATGAAAATTAGCTTGAATCATTTCTTCGTTTCATCCATCATGTCTTTCTTCTTGTCATCCCAAGCCTTTTGGAAAGTTGTCCTTCCTCTGTTCTCCTCATATAACTAAAGTTTGCTTTCGTGTACCTCTAATTCTGCAAGAATGTACATGCAACAATTGTAGTTAGAATTAATCCTATTGCAAAATATTTGTTAATTAGATTATGGTTCATTCTTCATTTCAAATTATGAAGAACACAAATGCATTAATCCAAATTTTGGGTTGAAATGTGGTTTCTCCTCCTCAATAAATTTCTAGCGACTATTTGTTTGTTCAAATTTGAGCTTCGAGCTTAAAGTTATGGTCTTTGAAATTTTAAATTGTTTCCCCATTTTACCCATGTATGCTATAGGTGTCTTATTTCTCTTCCTACACATTTTTACGTACCCATATTCCAAATATGGCTCCATAGTTGTCTTCTATGGTCCATAATATTTCCATAATCTGCTCTTGTGCCCCAAACAAACTTCTAAACAAAGAGTTATGTGATGTGGTAAGTAAATTAGTGTTGAAAATATACTGTGTACTATTTCTATTGTAACTCTCTCATATGAGCTATGTTTAAGGCTCAAAATAGCTCATTGTAAATCTCTTTATGAGTTCTTTCATTTAAGCTGCAAAAATGAGGTGTACCAAGGGTACACCTTTTTCTTGTGACTTTTAACTGCCTAAAAATATCGTTTAGGCCCTCAAAATCGCCCTTCAAGTTGAAGGCCATTGATAACTGTAAAAAATTGATTGTTGTAATGTTATAACAACATTTTAATCTGAGCCATCGATCTCAAAATAGAAATAAATCTCAACCGTTGATTTGCTAAACCTTCCCCGAGTCTGTGAATGAATTTCCACTGTCGATCACCAACTTGTAGTAATCTAGACCATTCATTTTCCAACACTACATCAACGATCGACTAATTCCTTTGGTAAATCAAATTTTTTCACCGATTTCATCGAGCCCCAATCATCGGCCATCGACTATTGACCATTTCTCTTGGAAAACCATTTTTTTCTATGAATCTTGTCGAACCCCGATCATCATCGATCAATCATAGATGAATTCCCTTGACAACCAACTGATTTGAAAATTCCACCAAACCTAGATCATCGACCATCGACCATCTCTTGGCTAATATGGAAAATACACTTACATGGCATGACATGTAAAAGATAATGTGTCATGATACGTGGACGTTGACAAGGAACTTTGGATGACGTGGAATGACACATGGATGAAAATGTAGAAAGACACGTCATCCTCCCCTTTCTTTTCATTAATGAACGAAAACTTCTCTTTGATGAACTAAACAACGTGTTAAATCTGCAAACTCTTGATCATCATCCATCGACGATCGACGATTTCCTTTGGATCCATGAAACCTTTCTCCAAATTATGTCGACCCCCAATCATCGACCATTGGCGATCGACGTTTTTCTTCTGCAAATGAAACACTTTGCTAATCTTGCCAATCCGACCATCGACAATCGGAGAATTTTCTTGAACATAACCAAATACTTTTTCAAATCTTGTCGAGCCAACCTTCGACCGTTGGCGATCTCTCTTGGAAAACTCCAACACTTAGGAAGTTTTGACCAAATTCCAAATGAATATGGGTCATCGATCTTTCATTCTAAATGATCTTGGTCATTGAATCTCCAAACTTCACCCAACTTTGTTGATGAATCTCAACCATCAATCCTTTAACCTCGCCAATATGTAAAAATGAATCTTTGTTGTCAATTCTCTTCTTTTTTCAAAACTCTGGAAAACTTACAAATTTTTAATCAATTACGATGAATCTGGATCGTTGATCTCAAAATCAACCACGATATTGGTCTTCAATTCATCAAACTCTCCCATCTTCTTTGGTCACCATTAAAACATAAATTTTGACCTTCCAAGTCGAATATAACTCTGCAACCTACAAGTTGACACCCTTGATCACCTCTTAGACAGTTATGAGGGAAATTTAGACTTAAATTTGTTAATAAATTTGGGAATTTCACTATGGGTTCACCAATTTCCCCAAATTCAACATGGGTCCAATCTTCACCACAACGAATTTACCAAAATTCATGTTGATCTTTGGCCCATAAGACTCAGGTGTTCAACTTAAGATCTGATACCACTATGTAACACACCCAGTCCCAATCTAAGTCATGTCACTACTAAAATGGCCAAATAAATTTTATAGATGCGGAAATAATACACAGAATGACATTCAAACCCATACCACTTTCTATACTAATTAAAAACGTAAATGCAACTACTTTAGTTGTGCACAACAGTATCTAAGTACATATAAAAACATTCAACCACATAAATGGAAATTCATATGCATCATACTACTCACAACAAATAACAATAACCAAAATACCTCAAAGTAAAACACACGGGAACTATATCAATGTTTAACATAAATAAATATAGAAAATAAGGACATTTATCTTATGAAATATGCAACTCGATGTAGATGATGAATGTTCCTCCCAATCATACACTTGTTGTTCAAGTTCTCAACAACAAGTCACCCCTGAGTTGGGGCTATGAATCCACACAAGACGGTGGTCACTAAGGCTGGATAACGTCCCCCTATCAACAATCAATTCCCATAGCTAATTCTAGTCCACCAACTCTCTTCCCAACAACCTACACAACCCAGGGATGGGATCCCCCTTCACTAATCACAGTGCCACGAGCCTTCCCACTCCCTTCCAAGACTTCCATCATAGGTTGGAAAGGAAAGATTTTTGTTGGGACCTTAGGAAATCTACATCTGTAACAAGAACTCTCATAGCAGCAATACACTTGCTTCTTTTGACAAATTCTTTAACAGAATATTACTCTCGGGCCCACAACCTTTCTTCCCATGAAATTACAGCTATCATACATGTCCATTATGGCTACCTTCAAGCTTCAGCACTCAGAACTCTCTTGTTTTCTAGAAATCTTCATGTAAACACTGCTCTCCATACAAAAACGTGACTCTAATTATGCCCCCTCTACCCATACGAATTTCCTATCTTTCTATTGTTTGTTAGTCTTATACTCTTCCCAAAGATAATTGTATTCATCCCCCATGCTCTCAATAACTATGGAATGTGACTTCTTACACCCACCCTCTTACATGAATTCAATTATTGGCTTTGGGAACACTCAATCAAAAAATGGAAGGTTCATGGTAAGGATAATTTAGAAAGAAATGGTTTGGGTTTAATAGCCATGGGTAAACTCTTCCCCTTGGACCCCTTTCCCTCTCTTGTGTAAATTAAGACCCCAAATCTTTGTTCATGTCCATTTGCAGTGGGCCATACATTTTATTTATTATATTCAATATACATCATTTACATAGTACATCACTTGGCCCATGGCCTATTATAGCAAGATTTGCCTCACCATTGCTATCTTGCACAGAGGGTCTTTTTTCCCATTTTCCTATGTAGACTTATCAACCCCTTTTTGATAAATCCATAGCCAAAACATATATTTTTCCACATATACGCTCCCTAACTGCTTTACAAGATGCATATACGCTTGATGCTCCACTACATCTCACGTATATCGGGATTTGTGCCTGAAAATACAAAATGAGGTCGGGTTTCCATGTCACGACAGAAGATCTCTTATCTTTGGCCTTCCATATACTGGGAACGTTTCGACTCGGCCCTTCAGTTGCATCCTGGAGGCTATAAGATCACAATTTCGAGCTATGGAAAAAGGGAGAGAAAGCATTCAACTTTGAGAGAAAAGTTACTCTGGAGAAATTACTTCATATTGAGTCTGCATCCCTTTGTCCCTCAAGTCTGAACACAGTGTTCAACCCCCAAGATCTTCCCTTATTGTCAAGAGAATCTCTTTATCTCTTTTCTATGAGCTTTCCTTTGGTGGAGGATTGAAGTGGTGGAGACCTAGTTGGAAGGAACTTGGTTTCTTGGTTTCGAACCGTGCCGACACGGAAGTCTGTAATGTTGATACTTCTGTTGATCAATTATTAATAGAAATACTCATTTCCCGTCCTATCGATATCTTGCAAATATATGATTATTCTCCATATGCATGTTTGTAATATTTATTAATGGATTGTGCTATCTGATGTGCTAACCCATTTTATATACTGTCACTATATACTTGTGTCGCTTGTTTGTTAAGAACTTCTTGCAGGTGTAAAGCTTTGAGTCAAAGTGCTCAACGGTGGAACGACATCAAACAATTGGATCGAGGTAGGCTCATTCCTTGTATTGCACATTAGTTTATATAGCACATGTTGGAATTGAGTTGATTTCTACAGTCATACCCATCTATTGTGGTTTACCCTTGGCCATAGAGAGTTTTACCCTTGGCCTATGTCTTTTCCATGAAGAGACATTATATGATATATCACGGAGACGATAACCTTCGTTAGCACTTTGTCCTCCTCGACTTGGAGAGCTTTGGGTCTTCTCGAGATTGTGTCAGTTCTTCGTAAGATACTGACATTCCACAGAAGATCGGTACGGGAGCCTTGGCCTTCCCCGTGGCTTTCCGCCTAGAATCTTCCAAACGAGTCTCAGTTAATCTCTTTCCCAACTTGTCCAAAAACTGAAAAGATCGCCGAGTGATTTGTCCCTTTCACACTCGTTAAAATTGGATTTGAAAGAACACGAGTCTTAGTTAAGCTCTTTTCCAACTCGTTACTAAAAATTGAAAAGATCGCCAAGTGATTTGTCCCTTTCACACTCATTAAAATTCGATTTGAAAGATCATGAGTCTCAGTTAAGCTCTTTTTCAACTTGCTATCAAAAATGGAAAAGATCGTCGAGTGAACTTGTCTTCTTCACACTCGTAAATTGGATTTGAAAATATGTCTATTTGGCACAAGTTTACCCTTTTTTCACACCAAATAGACTACAAGATATAAAAAATGATTTTTTTGGCGTTAAATTGTGATTGCATCTCATTCCCTTGTTTGCAGTATTGAGCCTTTAGCCGGTTCTCGCTTTGCGTTATGAACCATGGCCCAAGAAGTTCTCATCCTCAACCAAATAGAGCCTTGTTTATATCCTTCGCAATTTGACACCCTATACCCTGGAAGGAAAATCACCCCGAGTGTCCATTTCCTGCATGCATTTAATTGCATTGAGCATAGGTACATTCCACTGCTGGAACTAGTTTTGCTTACTTGCAACACTTGTTCCCTCCTCTGTATCATAGCATTCATTTGTTATGAAAAAAAAAAAAATGATGGGCGGAAAGGGAGTACTATATTGTAATTGGCAACAGTCGTGTCACCTTTGAACAAAGTACAAAGTTATTGAGTCATTGCCTCATCATAATTTTGGGTTTAGCATAGCCTTAGGAAGCTGATCTTGTTACAGAATTTTCTCTACCAACTGGTTAATCTTCCAGCCACTATAGAGAACATTATGGATGCCTCCTGCATCTAATTGTCAAATCATTAAGTCTATGCTGTCAGAGTCCACCGTATGTCTCATGCTTTTGTTCAAAGGAAGTCTATCAACCTGTGTCGGCCACTCCTCAGAAATATTGACTTCGCATGTCTACCATACCCTCAGTTTGTCTCAGAATCACATGATACTTTGGTCTTATGATGCACCCTGGCCCTACTTTCATCATTGGTAGGTCACCTTGAACCCAACAATTGACATTTCATCATGGATTTTTGACTGGGAGGTTTCCCTTGTGTTCGACGGAAAAACATCTATTCACACTTTGGGATTCATGTAGTGTCTTGGATGCCATTAGCCTTATTGGTGGTTTTCTCGCCTTTGTCAGTAGTTTTCATCACTGGTTGCTATTCAAATGGTCGTTTTCGTATACCACTTGCATTTGGAACACGCGAAAGACGCATAGGGTCATTGGTTCGTGAACATGTTCTTCGTCCGATCTCCACCAAATCATGAAGCTCATACTTTGCTCCTCGTGTTGACTGATGAGAGATGCCTTAATGCTCTCCTTTCAACGGATCTCTTTCCATCGACTTCATCTCATGTATTCTGGATTCGAGACTTAGATTTTTATGAGTACCTTGAGGTTTGCAGTCATTAGTGGCAGGCTCTCTCACCATTAACAGATGAAAATACATCAATGTCTCCTGATCAATGGATCTCTCAAATGTTCGACACCAGCTCCTTCATTCACATTTGTAGAGATGTACTCGGTTCCTTGATACCTACTTTCATCATTGGTAGGTTGTCTCGCATTTGTTAACAGTATACCTCAATGACCGGTAATCAAACGATGTCTCATCATGTTCGACCTCAACTCATTTATTCACATGATGTAGACTTGCACCATTGGCAGATTGTATTGAATACTTGAAGACATCACTTTGTAGACACAACTTTCCTGAGTTGTTGCTTCAATTTCATTGGACCAGTACCTATTTGACTTCAGCGATCATGGGAGATTAGATTGTACTCCATGGTATATAGATATCTTCAGATTGATTTTGAGACTGGTTTCATTGGGCCTTGTTTGTGACTATGACAGCTATTGGCATGTAACCTCATTTATATTTACCTCCTCATGGCCATAAACACTTGTTGGTATATTTTCCACATGGATCTGCAATGTATTTTTGGCAGCCATGTATGCAAAGTCAGTACATAATGTAATGAGCAATTGAGTTCGTCCAACTAGTTCTCTATCACTCCACTTCTGGGTTATTTATAATGTATTTCGTCCATCGCAGATACTCCTCTGATCTCACACATTAGGGGGAATCTGTTATAGCAAGATTTGTCTCACCATTGTTATCTTGCACATAGGGCCTTTTTTCTCATTTTCCTATGCAGACTTATCAACCCCTTTTTGATAAATCCAGAGCCAAAACATATAGTTTTCCACATATACGCTCCCTAACTGGTTTACAAGATGCGTATACGTTTGATGCTCCACTACAACTCGCGTATATCAAGATTTGTGCCTGAAAATACAAAATGAGGTCGGGTTTCCATGTCACGACAGAATATCTCTGATCTTTGGCCTTCCATATACTGGAAACGTTCCAACTCGGCCCTTAAGTTGCATCCTCGAGGCTATAAGAGCACAATTTCGAGCTATGGAAAAAGGGAGAGAAAGCATTCAACTTTGAAAGCAAAGTTACTCTGGAAAAATTACTTCATATTGAGTCTGCATCCCTTTGTCCCTCAAGTCTGAACACAATGTTCAGCCCTCAAGCTCTTCCCCTATTGTCAAGAGAATCTCTTTATCTCTTTGCTATGAGCTTGCCTTTGGTGGAGGATTGAAGTGGCGGAGACCCAGTTGGAAGGAACTTGGTTTCTTGGTTTCGAACCGTGCCGACACGGAAGTCTGTAATGTTGATACTTTTGTTGATCAATTATTAATAGAAATACTCATTTCCCGTCCTGTCGATATCTTGCAAATATATGATTATTATCCATGGGCATGTTTGTAATGTTTATTAATGGATTGTGTTATCTGATGTGCTAACCCATTTTATATACTTTCACTATATACTTGCGTCGCATGTTTGTTGAGAACTTCTTGCAGGTGTAAATCTTTGAGTCAAAGTGCTCAACGGTGGAACGACATCAAACGATTGGATCGAGGTAGGTTCCTTCCTCGTATTGCACATTAGTTTATATAGCACATGTTGGAATTGAGTTGTTTTCTGCAGTCATACATGTCTGTTGTGGTTTACCCTTGGCCATAGAGAGTGTTTCCCTTGTAACATGGCCATACATCACATTTACAATACACATCGCTAGTTTGGGGTTTGAAAATGTGGGTGTTACAATCCTATTTACCCAGAGTCTCTAAAGTGCGGGAGGTAGAAAAAACCCTCATAGATCAAGCCGACAATATTCACACTCTCAAAGATAATCTAGTAATGTCTCAAAATCAAATGAAGTCATGGGTTGATCAACATTGTTTTAAACGCCATTTTGCAGGAGGGAATCAAAGGTTTCTTCATCTACAACCTTATAAGCAAACCTCACTCACAGACAACCACCACTAGAAGCTTGATTTAAAGTTTTATGGCCCCTATAAGGTCCTCAAACATATTAGGTCAGTGGATTACAAATTAGAACTTTCGAGCCACTCTAAAATTCATCCAATCTTTCATGTCTCTTGCTTAAAGAAAGTGGTTGGATCTAATTTTCATATTCAAACGAGCCTTCCAAAATTGGATGAAAAAGACTCTATTTGGTTGCACCCCAAGGTCGTCCTTGACAAAAGAGAGTGTCGCCTATGCCCATACACGATCTAGAAGGCCCTGATAAAATGGAAAGATACATCGCTTGAGGATGCCATTGGGAACCAACAAAAATCCTTCAACAATTCCCTCATCTCCAGGCTTGAGGATAATACTATTTTTTTTAAGGGGGGGGGAGGAGGAGGGGGGGGTGATTCGAATTTATGAGTGGAACGAAATGAAACCAAATATTTATAATATTAACACAGAGACACAATGAACAATAACAGAGGTGCAGTAAAACTTGGCTTCTATTAAATAAGAAATATGCTAAAAACTGTAAAATGCAAACTAAAAATAAGCTTGCTAGAATGGTGACAACTTATCTCTGAGAAGAGATGTGATGGCTACGCTCATTCGCAAGAATATGAGTACAATGAGGCTCTAAAGTCCTTTTTACAATAAACATGAATTCCAAAACCCTATACATCCAAAAACCTAACCCTACGAGATGAAACGTCAAAAGTCATGTGAGCCCCGTTGGGGTAAGTTAGTACATCAACTTCCTGGGGTTGTAACTTTTGCATACGATCTTCGTTTAGGGTGCACGATAGATCGTTGGAAAGGTATTGACGAGGAGATTCACTTAGGGGGATCAATCAAATCCTTTATTCATCATTGAGATGCCTTATCTTGAAAAAACGTCATTTAGGCCCTCAAAATGGCCTTGGAAAATCAGGAACCGAAAAACTGTTAAAAATAGTAAGATGTCAAAAACCTGTTTTGATCCAGTTGGACAAATTGGGTGGCCACCGAGATCCTCCTGGATCAATCCTCCCCCCTTAGAAAGAAATGGTCTCCATTGCATTGAATTCCTCCATCAAATGAGGAAATTCCTGTTGAATTTGGCCACGGGTGAGTCACTTGCCTTGGTGCTGGCGTTGTTCTACTTTGACAACCCGATAAAGTTGGATCCTCCATTGGAAAGTTCCCTTGACCTGTGTGTCCATGATATGATCAGTGTATGTTTGTTCCATGCAGTCAGGGTTGAGCTCTGTTGGTTTCAATTGTTCTTCTATCTTTTAGGTGTCCAATAATGGTGGAAAATAAGGCCAAAGGAGGTTCACATTGAATACTAGGTACAAGCCAAGGAATGGGGGAAGGTTGAGCTCAAAAGCATTGTCACCCACAACCTTGGTAATGGTGTAGAGTCCATAACGGAGTGGACGAAGCTTCTGATGAGGCCTTGTAAGGCGTTGTTTCTGCAAGTGCAACCAAACTTTGTCTCCCACCTGAAACTGGTGTGTCATCCGATGTTAATCATGGAGTTGTTTGTACTTGGCATTGAACTTATGTAAAATATCTTGAACTTATTGGTGGACGTGTTGGATCCACTCAATGAACCTAGTGGCTTCCTCAGCTTCAATTGGAGCATGCGACGAGTCTGCATGGGTGGTCGCAAGGGGTATTGAAACATCCATGGCACCCAATGGTTGAAATCACAACCCCACCTGAAAGGGGTTGTGGTCGGTTGAGCTATGTATGGCTCTGTTGTAACTGTGTTGAACATAGGGAAGACTCTCATCCCAGGTGCAGGGGTGCTTGGATTTGTACATGCATAGGATGTGCACGATCATCCAGTTGACGACCTCGGTTTGGCCATCCATCTAGGGGTGGAAGGCAGTGGACTTGGTAAGCTTGGTGTCCAATAGTGACCAAAGGCTCGACCAGAATGTGTTGAGAAAACAACTATCATGATCTGAGATAATGGTTTGTAGGATCCCAAAGTGTACCCACACTCATTCAAAGAAGAGCTTGGCAGTGGCCTCCGCTGTGATGCTTTTCTTGTAGGCAACCAAAATCGCCATCATTTCCTCGCTTGGTGGACATAAGGCCCGAAATTTAATCCATTGAGATGGATTCATAGGACCTAACAGGAGTAGGCAGAGGAGTGTGCAAACCTTGTTTCTTAATGGTCAGTTTGGAAATAGTGCAGACAGTGCAAGACCGGATATACTTGTTGACATCCTGCCAAAGTTTCGGCCAGTAGAAATGTCGTTGCAACACTATCACTATCTTTTCCATGCCGAAGTGTCATGCCACCCAACTGTAGTGGGCTTCCCAAATCAGCATCGCTCGCTCGCTTGATTGAACGCATAGATGGCCTAGATGGCATAGCAGTCTGTCATGAAGATGGAAATTGGTGACAGTTGTGTTTGCACCCAACATCTGGTAGGTGTTAGCGAAGTCAAGATCTGTCTCATAGAGGTGGGACCATTCGAAGGTCTCGTCGCCGCAAGAATCGAGCACTGTGGTGAATGCAGCGACTGGAGGTCGGTTGAGAAAATCAATTAATCGATTGGTACTTCATGTTTTATACTTGATGTTGAGGTGGAACTGTTACAAATATGTGGACCACTTATGATGGAGGTCATTCTGCAATTTTCCTTGTGTCTGCATGAACTGCAGTGGCTTATGATTAGTGTGGACGATTTTCTCCTTCCCGAGAATGTTATGCCTCCACTGGCAGCAAGCTTGGACAATGGAATACATTTATTTATCGTAAGTAGGGTACTTATGGACGACATCTAATAGTGTATCACTATGATAGGCCACAGGGTGGCCGTGCTGAGTGATGAATGCACCCACAACATATTTTGAAGCATCTGTCTCGGTCTCAAAGGAATTTTGTAGGTCGGGTAATGAAAGAATTGGGGCGAAGCACAAGCACTGCTTCAGATCATCCAACGTTTTCTGTTGGGACAAGCCCCACACAATTTTTTTCTTACCACCACCTCTAGTTATTTGGTTGAGGGCCCATGCAATATGGGAGAATCCCAACATGAACCTTCGATAGAAATTAGCAAGACCTAAGAAGCTTCAAAGCTCAGTGAGCGTAGTTGTAGTTGGTCAGTCACAGATGACTTGGATCTTCGCTGGATCAATATGCACACCATGTGCATCAACAATGTAGCTCAAGAATTGGACCATCCATGTCGAAGGAGAATTTTTCCAAGTTGGTATATAGTTTATGTTGTCGCAGAGTGTGCAGAACCTGTTGAATACGCTACAAGTGTTCTGCCCAAGTCTTGTTATAGACGAGGATGTCATCCAGATACACCACCACAAAAGAATTAATGAAAGGCCGCAAGATATCATCCTCTTGAAAGTTGTTGGGGAATTTGTCAAACCAAAGGGCATGACCAACCATTCAAAAATACCTTCTTTTGACTTTGAAAGAAGTTTTTCATACATCTGTCGGTTCTATTGGGACCTGATGGTAGCCAGACTTGATATCAATCTTACTGAAGTATTTGACCCCCTTGAGTTGATCAAGGAGATCGTCAACTCGGGGAATCGGGTACCGATTTTTTACTGTGATTTTATTTAGGGCCCAATAATCAATGTAGAGTCGTCAAGTCTCGTATTTCTTCTGCACCAGCACGATTGGGCTTCCAGAAGGTGATGAGTTGGGTCAGATGTACCCCTTGTGGATAAATTTTTGGATCTAACATTTGATCTCCTCATTTTCTAGTAGAGAGGGACGATAGACTGACCCATTGGGTAGCGGTGCGTTGGGGGTCAGATCGTTGGGATGCTTAACCTGACAGTGCAGAGATACCCCAGTAGGTGATGAGAAGATGTCTTTGTATTCTTCCACGAACTTATTCACTTACTTATGCTATGTAGAGAGGTCGATTGTGGAGGCCATGGATATGGCTGCAACCTTTCGCTCACTACAAGAGCGAATCACAAAGAAGACAAACTTCTCGGTCTAATAAATGACCTTCATGAATTGCTTGGCAGAGATCGAGGAAATAGCACTAGGTGGGACTGTCTCAGGTATCCTGTACAATTTCATGTTCAAAATAATAACATTGCGAGGCCTAGACTCATATACAACATGATGTTTCCATAAATAAGGTTGTCTCAAAAGAACATCACAAACTTCAAAGGGAGAAATATCACACAATACCTCATCTTTGAATGGCTTGATGCTTTACAATAGACAACATTGTTTGCTGACACGAAGATCCCTTCCTTGACAAAGTCATCCGATGGTGTAGGGTTGCAGGTGTGGCGTTGTCGGCAGAGCTAGCCGCTTGACAACCTCTGCTGAGATGATGTTTTTCTGGCTACTGCTACCAACAATGAAGTGCAACAGAGTGTCTTTTACCCACATATGTGAATGAAATAGACGATCGCCTTCTTCTAACTCATCAGTTTCACCGGGTTGGATCTTGTGTTAGCAACAATGGCATCGGGTTCCGCATCAATGATTTGTCTCCCATTTTCTGGTTATGACTCAGAGTTGGAACCCACATCTGATTCAGAGGCTTTTACCTCAGCCACCAATCATTGCTTTGAGCGGCAATCAGCATTGTTATGCCAGGGACTCTTATGAAATTCGCACCACTTCCCGGTATCTTTCTTCATCTTCCCATTGTCCTTCTTTGCTTGCAGCTTGGACTGGTTTTCCTAGGGTTTCCCATCTTTGCTCTGTCATTTGTTCTGTGTATCAGAGTTGTCATTGCCCTGCTTTTGTTGTGAGGGGTTCCCAGACCCAAATGACCACGTCTTTTGTTTCATCTTCTGCTCAATTTTGACGACATATCGATCGGTCGCGCCCAAGGATGAGATGTCCAAAAACTCCATTTATGTCTGGATGTATCTATGTAGATCGCCACGGTACTTGAGAAACACATGTCACTCAGAATATTTGATACCTAGCTTGGTGCACAAGGTATGGAAGACATTAGTGAACTACGACACTATTTGGTCTCTTTCCTGCCGTAATGTGGTCCATCTTGTATACATGTCGTCATAACTTCCAACAAGGTAGTATTTTTCCTTAATAGCATTCCTGAAGGAACCCCAAGTGGGTGCAACTACAAATAATGTGGATCCCTCTATTTCTTTTTTCTCACAGAAAGTCTCCCACCAATCTTTGACATGGGGGAAGGCCTTGAAGAGCGCAAATGTAATATTTTATCTATCAAAAAAGTTGTGGACAGAAAAATACCCTTCTAGAAGGTTTAACCATTTATCTACGACATCAGAATCTATTTGACCTTTAAATATAGGAATATCAAAATTGATTTGTACCTTGAAGGAGGTGGCGCCTCCACTTGAGGTAGATGCAGCGTTTGTCGGCAGCCATCAAAGGATTTGTGCAAAATTGTCCATCATCTCGTTCATCTGTCGCTCAAAGACTTCCTCGAGCAACATTTTGAAAGGATCTCTTGTCCCATCATCTTTCTTCTCGCCCTCCATGGACAGTTTCTTGGGCATGTAAGAGCAGTTGTCCTCAAGAGAAACAAGTTCGAGACCCAATTCTCTATACCCTGACCGCGTCAGGGACATGCATTAAAAAAAAGACAGGGAGCACACTGCTCTGATACCAGTGATCCAGATTTATGAGTGGAACAAAATGAAACCATAGATTTATAATATTAACACAAATACACAATGTACAATAACAAAGGTACAGTAAAACTTGGCTTCTATTAAATAAAAAATACGCTGAAAAATGTAAAATGCAAACTGAAAATAAGTTTGTTGGAATGGTGGCAGTTTATCTCTGAAAACAGATGTGACGACTATGCTCATTCACAAGAAGATGAGTATAATGAGGCTCTGAAGGAATTTTTACAATAAACATGAATGTCAAAGCCCTAGACATCCAAAAACCTAACCCTAGGAGATGAAGCGCCAAAAATCATGTGGACCTCGTTGGGGTAAGTTAGTACATGGGGTCGTAATTTTTGCAAACGATCTCCATTTAGGGCGCACGATAGTTCGTTGGAAAAGTATTGACAAGGAGCTTCATTTAGGGGGCTCAATCAAAGCCTTCAACTATAATTGATGTGTCTCATCGCGAAAAATGTCGTTTAGGCCCTCAAAATGGCCCCGGAAGTTTAGGAACCGATAAACTGTTAAAAATAGCAAGTTACAAAAACATTGTTTTGAGCCAGTTGGACAAGGTGGGTGGCCACCGAGATCCTCTTGGATTGGGGGGGGGGGGGGGGGGGGGGGGAGGGGAGATTTTAAAGTCTTACACTTCCTAACCCCCTAAGTAGATAGATAGGTTGTTATATATGGAAGCCATCTCGAGTGAATAAGGTCCATGTAATAGTGTGAAAGCAATAAATGTAAGAAGACTTACTTGAAGGTTCCACCTACTAGAAAGATTCTTTCGTAGAATGTTCTTAGGAGGTAGATAGTACTATATAAATAAGTTGAAACAATGAAATTAAATGTCTAGTGAAGTTATTTGTAATTGGAGCTCTACTCTATTGATTGTTTCCCCCTTGAAAAGGCTAGTAAACATTTATTTGATTAATAAAGGTATAACATTTTGTGGTATTTTGGTTCTTTATTTGGCTATTGTTGTTGCAATATATCATTTTTGCAGTAAATCTAAGTAAAATTTATTATCCATGTTGTGCATCTAATTTACTAATAAAGAACAATGCAATAGTCATGGGAATGAGTTAAGCTAGTTAAGCTAGTGAAGCTTCATAACATTAGAACAATGGGAAATGATCAAAATAATTAGAAGGCTCTAATATAGGGCATCAAGATGATGATTTAACAATTGATGTCTTGACAACATCACTCGATATAACATTATAATCATTTCTTGGAGGATTGGTAACCACTTGAAAGATAGATCAGGGAATCCAATGTCTAATAAATTAAGGAATTTCTCATAACAAAGGTAATACCTTGATAGTGAGCCTCAAATATTTTGGTATGTGAATTTGCACTGAAGGGAGTATTTCATGATATTATAAGTAAATGACGATGACATAACAATGAGCATGTGTTAGTTAAAGCTTACCCTTGTTGGCACTTAGTGGTTGCTAAGTATTGGCCATGAAGTAAGGATGATTTTATGTTTTACTTATGGTGTCATGGAATTGTTAGCATATGGTTTTATGCTAATTCATTGGGTTACAAAGTGACAAGGACCTAATACATATTATTGTTGGAAATACTGAGAGGGGAGTGAATCAGTGTTTAGAGCAATAGTATTTTTGAACTTGTACTTCAATCAGATCATGTATTCAATTTATATTCAATCAACAATGAATATTATCCAATGAACAATGAAAAATAGTATAAGAGATACACCAATACACCATGCACAATATATACAAAGTAATCATTTATTATTGTTCAAAGGAAGTAATGATTTCCAAAGGTAGCTACAGCGTCCAAATATAAAGGGAGGGATAAACCTCAAAAAGGAAGATACAATCATCCAATATCAAGAGAGAGTTGACCTCTCCATCCTTGCCCCTTCCTTCCACCCAAGAATATATGAGAAATAATAAAAAAAATTATTAAATTTTCACCATCAACCAACCATCCCATAGAACCTAATAATGCTTCCTAAGACTTCTTCAATTTCAGCAATTCTTCACTTCTTGGAAAACTTTGATCCTGTAAATAATATTACTCAATGTATTCTTTGAAACTCCTCCAAGTTTCACTCCTTGAATCCTTCCAGAAAATGAGTTATAAAGAAAATGGTAGACCTTATTCAATTCTGGTTTATTCAAGAGAGCGAACTTGTAAAAAATGCCCCGCGCTCAATATTTAACATAAGATTCTGAAATTCGTACACAATAAACTACAGCTCGTACTATTTCCAATCAAATTGGTTTCACTTCATTTGGATTCTCTATGAAGACGTTATGATTGTTTTACCCGGAACACTTGTTTATGACTAGCTTAAGAACTAGTCAAAAAGCTTATCTTCCACAGTGCATCTCCAAAATTATAGCGAATAAAGAGCTGAAATTTTTACCACGGGTACCTAGATATGTCTTTTTAATAGCCTCCAAATTTCACCATCGGAATCGTTCTAGAAACAAAGTTATAGAGAAAAATGGTAAAATGACCTGTAAATAACATAACTTAAAACACATCACCAAAACACTTCATCATTCCTTGAAATTTGGTCTTCTTTACTTCATATTTCCTCTAAAATTTGACTTATATTTCTTTGTTCATTAACAAGCTTGTGTGTGTTTTAAAATGAATGTATAATGATATGTATTTATACCCTTTATGTCACTTCATTTTAACATTAAGACCGACATGTAGTTTATGTTTCAATTCACATTGTCATCTTCAAAAATTCATTTCTCCTCAATCGTGAAGATCCACATGACATGTCACATACCACCGGATGCAACGTGACTTATACTATCCATCCATAAGTGTTGTATATGCATGTGTGATTTCTTTCATGTCTATCTACTTCGATCAACTGTGGGATCCAAAATCCAATAGCTAGAGTTGACATCAATGACAACAACCAATCTTCCAACAATTATAACTTTGAGACTAAGTTTTCTAAAAGGGGGGCATATGTAATGCCCCATCTCTAGTATAGGAAACTGAGCTAGTGAACCTAGCGCAAACTAACCCCCATACTAAACAAGTATGTTGAGATGATCTTTCACCATTGTATCAAAGACCATATATGTGTTCTCATTTACTTATATGTTGATACATTACCAATTATTATGTTCCCACATATATTATGTGTTGTGTTGATTATCATGATAGAGGTATTCATAATGTTGTATCATTTTATGTTTTTTATAGTGATAACATGCAATTCTAGGCTACTTGTGATGGAATGCTAGCTGAGTTAACAAAATTAGCATCTAGTGTTTTTTCTATTTATAATGTCATGGTGATGTTATGTTACTTATGATAGCATGTGTTTCTTTTCTATTCATAATGTTATGGTGATTTATGTTTACTTATGATACTGCAATGGTTAGGATACAATTATTTGTTATTTATTTTTTCAACTTCTTTAATTATATTGAACTCGACAATAAAATAAATTTGATTGTTATTTTTTTATTAATTGAATCAACAATGTTTTTAATTTAGGTTTTTATTTAGTTTCATACTTTTGTTATTAAAATTTGTGATTAGGTAACTTAAAATTATATTTTTCTATTAAATTTACATTTACTTAAATTATATTTTTCTATTAAATTTATACTACTTAAATTATATTTTTCTATTAAATTTATGCTACTTAAATTATATTTTTCTATAAATTAACACTAAAAATTTAAATTTTTATTAATTTTATATCTAAATTTATATAAACAGATATAAAGAAGATTTATATAAAAATATAAACAGATTTTTTTATGAAATTAAAGCTTGATGTTATTGAAAAGTACATTATTACATTAGAAATAACTTCATTCTAAATTTTTTTAGTTAACAACCCAAAATCCAAAAATATTTAATATGCATAAAAATCTAACAAAATCTATCAACAAATTGTTTTCTTTAATATCAATTAATAACTATAATAATAAACTTTACCACATTCAATTAAAAAATTAAGAATAATTTTTATTTTAATAATAATAATAATTTATTTTTAATATCACAGCCATGTTTTTATGATTTTTTAGAAAGAAAGATATGTTTTTAACCATTAAACCCACTAAAACTATATAAAAAAACAAAATTAATATTTAATATTTAATATTTCAAAAAATATATATATAACAACGTATTCACTAGAAGAAAATGAAAATGTATGCAAATAGCCAATTTTATATTTAATGAAGAAAATGTATGCACCAGAAGAAAATGTATGCAAATAGCCAATTTTATATTTGAGGCACATTGTCGTACTCGTTSAAGAAATGACATTGTAGCAAATCATGTCTTTATAGATGAGGTCATGCTCATTGAAAAACTAACATTGTAGCAAATTATTTATATATATAGGGTGAGTTAGAGACTTGGCATTGATTAATCCATTGAATCAATCAAAACTTTTCTTCGTTTATATATCTGAAATATATATGTCATGTCAAAATCTATGTACCCTTTGAAATTTCACCTTCAAATGGGAGATATTCAGAAATGTTTTTGAACTCTATAATATGTTATAGGTCAGATTTGAAGCTGAACAGTTTCTTGAGAATTAAGCAGCCAGTCTCAGAGTAAAACACATACGGCAAGATTTGGTTATATGTCAGATTTGAAGCTGAGTAGGTTTTAAAAATAAACCAACTATTCGAAGTGAAAATTTACCTGCGAGATCTGAAATATAAAACAAAAAACATACGGCCAGATTTGGTTGTATGTTAGATTTGACGCTGAATAGGTTCTTAAGAATTAACCAACTCTATCCGAGTGAAAATCTACCTGCAAGTGCTGCAATAGAAAACATACGGCAAGATTTGGTTATATGTTAGATTTGAAGCTGAGTAGGTTATTAAGATTTAACCAACTATCCAGGTGAAAATCTACCTGCAAGTACAGGAATAAAAAACATACGGCAAGATTTGGTTTTCACATTAGGAAGAAAATGTTTCTTTTCATTTCAGTTAAAGCGAAAATATGACAGGCTGAATCCAAACTGCTAATACTATGCAGCAACAAGAAAAATGATTCCAGCGAGACAAAACTCTTTACATACAATGTCAATATATGTTCGTTGATATAAGATTTTCCTTCTCTGGTACGTTAGAGCAAAACCAGGAAAATCCTGCTAGGAAATGGTTGAGCCTCCTGTGTACATATGATGATTTCTATGTAAATTTGTTACGTGAATTGCAAAAAAATCCGACGCGAAACATTGGCAGGCGGCCAGTAGAGCCTGTAAAAGTCGAGAGAGATCAGTATCCAGCGCCTCAAAATGGATTTTTGCAATTTACTGTTAATAATCTATGATGTTTTATGGCGATAGTTTTTTTCAGTTGGGTACCATCATTGATTTCTTGCAGGACTAGGTTACTACGTATCGTTCCAGGATGCGAACATTGGGATATGATGAGCCATGGAATTAATAGCAGGCCTTGCCGCCTGCGTCATCCAAGAGCTCAGCGCATTGTTGATCTGCAAGGCAGGCTGTTTCGAGGAGAAGAAGAGGCCGTTCTCGTTCTGGGCATTGGGGCTCATGGCCGCCTCTTCTTCATGCTCCTCTCGCCCGATTGAAGCCCCTGGGCTTCTAGGAGAAGCCGATATATCTCTCAACAATGGATTATTATTATTGTTATTCGATGATTCCCCATTTCTTTCTGTGGTGGATGCATGATCGAGACCCATTAGGTTATGAAGAGCTGCCAGATGTTGAGATTCAGTGAAGGACTGGCTCGGCTTCTGATCATCCCAGATTTTGTCATGATCGGAAGGCTCATTGGAACAAGAATTAATCTGGTTCTGATCCTGATCCTGCACCTGCATCTGCCAGTTGTTCTTAGTATCCTCATCTTCATAATCGGTTTCCTTAGCGTTGTACTTTTCGTTGGCAATTTGATGGATTACAATGGGGACGTCGGCCTGATCGGGCTCAGCTGTTAATGGCTCCGCCAGCTGATCCCTGTTCAGTCTGGCCGACTCACCGACTAGCAAGGTGTTGCTTGCCAAGATACGTTTCACGTCATATCTGCTGATATCAAAATTTGTCACAGCATTTGTTCCCCTGAACTTGATGGCAGCAATGTCGTAGGCTTCTGCAGCTTCTTCCTGAGTACCTGAAGACATCCAAAAAATGAGTACCATGTAAACTCATAATAATAGGCTTCTGCAGCTTCTTCCTGATTACCATGTAAACTCATAATAATAGCTGCTGAGAAATAAGTAAAACAACTATGCACAAGCAGGTTGAACTGTCCCCTATTCAAAAATTCAATCTGCCTTGTACATCTCTTGCCTATTCAGTCATTAAAATCTTTGGACAATTTCTTAACAGTGGTCACTAAAAGTTTCTTAACAGTAGTCATTAAAAGTTTGCCTGGTGGATAATGTTTATCTCAAGCTTACACAGAGATTCTTAGATGTAAAAGAAATTAAAATTTTCAAAGAACTTACTGAAAGTCCCCAGGTAGAGATCCTTGTTCCCTGCAACTCTGCCAATGCGCGCCTGCCATCTCCCGTGCTGGTGGTGCCTGTTAACTCTTAACGTATATATATCAAACATTGTCTTTTATTTGTTCCAAATCGCTCTAATAACTCATAAACTGACAAATTACAGGAAAAATCCCTGATACCTTGTTACTCCTCGGTACATAGATGCCCCCCTGGAAAATCCACTACTCTTCCTGTACGACGTTTAATGCAGAACACAGGCACTGAGTGAGCACTGAAGCCATGAAACAAAAAATTTGCTTCTGTTTCTGTTTGAAATACAATTTCGAAAAATATTTTTACCTCCTCAAATTGGCAACGTACTCCTGCCTCGTCATGTGCTTCATCTCTTCAAGTTCTTTCTCGTAAGTGTTCAACTACAGGATACATTTCATGTCACTCGCAAAGTTTAATCTTAGAGATAAAGCTTAGAAATTTTCACAAGGTTTAATCTTCGAGATAAAAGTTTGAAATTTTGAGAAAAACAGTGTAGATTGCAAAAAAATATCTAAATACTACCCCACCAAATACTATTTTCAATCAATTACCCAAATTGCATTATTAAAACAAAGGTTACTTTTCAACACAGAGACAGTGAACAACAGTAAGTTTTATTACTATAACAACACGAATTTCCTGTTACTAGCTTATTCGTGTTTCCTATTCAGTAAGAATTATTACTATAACAACACGGATTTTCTGTTACCCAACTTAAATGACATTAAATGTTGTCATTACCGGGAAGTTAATGTGCGTTGAAGGCCCCCAGTACTTGAGAGCGGCCAAGTCATAAGATTTAGCAGCCTTCTCTTCTTTATCATAACCTCCTGTTAAAGAACCAAAGATTAGATAACTTGCAATATCATCATTACAGACAGAAGCAACATCATTAATGATAAATCTATAAGCCGATTCTCAATTAATGCAAACCGCCATTTATAAAACGGATATAAAATTCTATCGGCACAAGTTATCTGGAACGTACCCAAATACACTGCATTGCGCATCGTTGACAGTAAGAATTGCCACCAGACAAACCGAAGGAGGGTGTCAGAACAGAGATTTCAGAAAGTACACTGAACTGTACAAATTCCTGCCATTGCTTTTGCAATTTTGAAAAAATAAATGTAGCAGAAAATTGGTTGGCTTACAATACCTTGTCTCCCTTTCCTGGTCTGGCCTTCTTTCTTGCAACTGTTATCCCACAAGTGAGCCTCATAGCGCCCTGTCCATCGATGCCTGGAATACAAGTAAACCCATGGGGTTTCTTAAACCATGGACCAGAAGCTTAAAAAGAGAAACCAATAAGACCTTTGGATCCACGAAATGGATGAAATGATATGAATGAGTTCATCTGTCTAGTAAATAAAGCAATGAACACCTAAAAAAGGCCTGACATGGGCACCTTGTCACACCACGGTATTGGGATGTCCGTTGACCAAAAGTATCGATGGATTTTCGAGGAACAGGCTGTCTGGTGATACCGGATTTTGATCCGGCGGCCCTCTTTCTGCTTGTTTCCACTGCAACACATTCTGTATTGGTGCCCGAATGGGGAACTATGGTAACCGAGCTGGACTGGGATCCGGGACTCATAGTGAGAGTCAGTGCCTGAGACTGCAAATCCCCAATATTATTAAGGCTCTCATGAGACTCGTTGGTTGAATTCTTGTCAGAAGAACCACCACTGGGGTATTGCCTTAGCAATGTTTTCATCGCTGATATCCCCACCATGCAGCTCGATGGGTTCTCTATAATTCCTCCCCCAGGAGGATTGAACTGTAAACTGCAATCTGCGAACATATTCGACTGGTTAAGCCCTTGTTCATGCATTGCAGCCTCATATGTTTGGTTGCCATTGTCACCGTATGCATGAAATGAAGAAGGAACGCCCATGCGCCTGCACTCTGAATACGGCATCTGATTAACGTTGATCATTTTGCAGGAGCCATTATTATCTTCACCTACATTGTGATCAAAATACATGCTCTCCTGCAGGCTCAAAGACATGGATTGATGGTCTCTAGCTGAGGTCGAGTACTCATGGCTCCCCAAGGATGCACCACCCAGGAAATCCTCTAGCTTAGGGCTGCCATTATCAGAAGTTCCATTCGGGGCCATTTCGTACTGAGAGTCTGAACTTGAGAGTCTGCTACCCATCACGTTTGGGGACTGAACTCGTCCAGCTTGCAATACCGGAGGCTTCAAATCATGCCACTCTATCAAAACCAAAAACCCAAAAACAGAAAGCACAACCTTAGTGACCTTGCCTGTATTAATCCATCAAAAACACTCTCAATACTATTGTAGAAACTCATCAATACAGTATACTAAGATAAGGTAAGCACTAATCCTCCTAGAGCAGCACAGACCCATTTAAAACCGCCTGGAGATATTAAATTGTCAAGGTTGTTATCTCAACGTGATACCACAACAGCTTAAAGGTTGCTATTTCGAGAAATTTCATACCACTTGTAACAAATCCGGGGTTAAGATGGGGTCGTTCTAGCTGTGGCATTTGCACACAGTTCGAGTTGGGATTAAATTTTTATGTTAGCTATATAGCATATTTCAAAGATGCAGTGGTAAGAGGAGTAGAAGATTTTATAGCGGTGGAAGTAATTCCAAGACGCTACATAACAGTGTGATCTCACTGTTGTACATAACACATCCCACATTCCACAGATGAAGGTGCTGGGGGTATTTTATAGACATAAAATGCCACAAGATATGCCTATCTATCTGCTATTTTGTTTCCGCCATGGCTGGTCTATTTGGAGTTCAACACAACGCAACTTATATTATACAGACTCAGATTGGGCTTTTGTAACGTTAAAGCACTAGGAGTTTTCATGAACAATATAAAATGGCACTTGAAAAAATCTTACCTTCAATCTGCGACCTGCCGATTGCCTCCATAATACAGAAAGAACCGTCAGACTTCAAGGGCATTGGTGCATAGAATGAGTTGCCCCCGTTTTCACTGTTAACTCCATAGCTCTGATAAGTGAGAGTAGAACGAGGCATCTGAGCAGCCTGCAAGCAGTTAAAACTAGAGGGCACCGAAGACAACTGCTGTGGCTGTGCAGACTGATCTGCAGAAGCTGAAACATCTATTGCTAAGTGCGGTGACAGAGAGAACGCAAGCCAGTTATTCATGTATTTCATTCTCTTGTACAGTTGTGCAGCCTTGTTCTTCAAGTAAGAACACCAAACACAATACAGTTGTTGAGAGACCACTTCAACAGTTGGGCCTGCATAGCCTTAAAAACATGGAAAAGAAATCAAAATAAAATCTTCTCCTTGGGCTTTGATGACTGGTTAATCATTGGGCAAATGAGTGATGAAAATCCACCGAGGATAGAAGGTTCTGAGGTCACTGAACTGCCCTCGTGTGCATAAAAATGGGTAGCAAATATTTAAGCCAAAGCCAAGCTCTCACACCAGAACTTTGCTATAAACAGCCCCACTAAATCAAAACCCAAGAAAAACAGCCAAACCCTCAGATCTCAATAAAAGCATAAAAAGAGGTTTTCTTTTCTAAAAACGTGCTCATCCTTCTCATATTGGGATTGGTGTAAACACAGTGAAAGGATGCTGGACATATATTTATATATATATATATATGCTGGATAACATGCTAAGCTTGAAAGTTCATCTTCATGTCTATATATCTCTATTCATTCTAAGAACTGCACGGTCTTGTGGTCATGGCAGTCAATCCATTGTAATAATATCATCAACTTGCATACCTTCTCCATAAAGACTGTTGAACTTATTGGGTGTGAACAGCAAAAGTAGCCACTACTGCTCTTGCTGGCTTCTGCTACCGCTGCTACTTGATTAGGAGGTTCCAGGTGTGTTTTGGGTGGCAGAATATGAGCGGGATGGCAGTGATAGGACCGAAGGTCATGTCACTTCAAGGTCAGTACTAACCCGGATCCAATTAACTTCATCTGTTCACTCGATTCAGACAATTTTAAAATATGATTTCAAGGATTAGGGTAAGGAAAAGCTCAAATTTAAATTTAAATTATTCGTGGTTGGACTGGGTCAATTGACACCACCTGCTCTGCTCTACTTGCAGCCAAAGTGTCGGTTCGGTTGAATAAATTTCATCGACATGGATATATATAATATATATGTACATATTCAATTCATACCGCGTAGGTATCAAGGGTTTGCCCTAAAGTCAAACCAAAACAGAAGGCCTTCTTAAACAAGGTTTCCATATCTAGTTTTGGTGGGAAGGCTTTTCAGACTCTGAACTCGGTGTGGGCTCAAACTTTACCGCTGTTTTGCAGGCCAGATCTATATATGGTGTGCACAACAAGTCAAAGGAAAAATATGGTGTTGGTTTGTAGCCCTGTGATCCATACATGGTGTACAACAAGTCAAAGAAAAATATACTTTACATATACAAAGGTCGGTTCCGTTATATTTCTTTAAGAATTAGAACATCATTCCCATGTGGTTCTTAGGGTATTTTAAAGAGAAATCTATTGTGCCACTCTGGTTGGCCTACATTTGGAAAGAGACTACACACTACATTTGGAACGAACCTCCACACATATTAGTTTTTTTCAAAAAAACAATGGGCAACAATCATTGCTAGTTTGAAAATTTGGCCTGAGATTAGACTATGTTGTATTTGGCATGTCGTTATATGTTGTGTCTCCCAGCTCATTCATTGTTGTTGATTTTGGAATCATTTCCCACACCAAATCATCTCCATTTCAACAATATGGATTGGATTGCATTGCGTTTCAACACTCTCGATTGGATTGCATTCATCCCAGACAAATTTTCTATAGTAATCCATTGAAATGATTTCCCCTTACAAACCCCAAGGGCTATTGCACACTCACAGGGCATGATGATGGGCCTTGTGGTCCATGACAAGGGAGCAGAGTGGGCTTCAACACCCATGTCAGTGGTGTGATGATTAGTCAAATATATGATATGTAAATTTGTTTGACCACAAGGACACAAACAAATGTTGATGTCTACTCATTACACTTGGTCCTTATGATTGCCACATGGAGATAAAGGAAAATTCACATCAACATTCTTTCAAAGTCTAGCCTCTCGTGCCAAAAGTAAGGGACATTTTTCCATCAAATATCTATAATATAGAATATTCATAGTACTATACTTATGAAAAATGTCAAATCTATTACATCCCATATTCAAATCAATAAAAGAAAATCTAGTGTCACTAAGGCTATAATCAAACCAATGTTAAGGACCATGAATTGCTACACTTGTAATTGCTATATTATCGATTATTGCTACACTTGTAATTTCTATGTTATTGATTATTGAATAATTAGACCTTTAGGATAAAATTATTTAAATCAATAAATATAGTGTCACTCAAGCTCTAATGAATTTAGTGTTAAGAAGGCTATAAAGGGACCATGAACTACTACATTGGTAATTGTTATATTATTGAAGAATTGCATCTTTAGATTTACTATATTTAAAACCTTTGGATAAAATTATTTCGGTTTTTGGGTTGATGGGAGCTATGAGGTGTATGCAAGTTTTCATGTGCTACTTATGTGAGTATAAGCTCATTAAAAGTAAATAGGTAATGCACTTCGCATTTGTTAATATATTTAATCTTATAATTTGCACAATTTGAGTGTGTCATGAATGACACTTAGCCTTATCCATAATTGACCACCATTAATTCAAAAAGCTATGGAATAGTAATTTCATGAATTTATTTCTTACTTTGTTATAAGGGAATATTATATGTGAATTAAACATAGAGGAAGGAATATTTTGGAATTTTAATATTTTGGCATTTTATTTTGTTTTGTTTTGTAACGAATATTTTGGAATTTTATTTTGTTTGGTTCTCGATATATATCATTTTGTATTCATTTAATGATTAATACAATCAAATCAAATATGTATAGGGTACATATTCTATGCAATCACCATAAGCATATGTATTTGCTTTGAACTTTTTATGAAATTGTTATTAAAGTCAAAATATAAACAACCAAAAAGTTATATTGAGATGAAATAAACATGATCACAAGGTTAACTAGCCTTATCAAGACAATAAGGAGTCGTGTAGTAACAAGGAACATGCTTGAGCCACTGAAGTATTTTGGAGTAAAATTCATGGGCTACTAAATTTGCAAAGCAAGTTAGGGCTTCAACTAGTCACTTGTGGTAGGCTTTGCAGGAACAACGACAACATAAATGGGGATCTTCTATCCCCTTATGTTAGCACATAGAATTGTAAGGGTAAAAAAGAATCACTTTGTTTTTGTTTTTGAGTCACACCTTTGATCCTTACATCATTACCTTGACATGTCACACCTCCAAGTTGTACACAAGTTTCTCCTTGTCACCATCCATTTGTTTAAGTGTCAAGTCAAAGTTGGGTCTATGTGTTGCCAACTCACTAGGAGAGTTCACAGCATACTCTAAGTACCTCATGCATTCATTTTTCATCATTTGTAATTTATGGATCGTGTCAAAAGGATTTTATAGTTTTCATAGCCTATTTTTAACCAATTTTTAGGGATCATGTCATTAGATTTCCACACAGTCTCCTCGAAGTATGTAGTTCTTGTTTGAAACATGCGTTGTGGACTGGTTGAAGAGGAGTGTTGGAGGTTGGACAATTTGCAGATGCCACTGTGAAAATTCAAAGATACCAACATCAAACACAAGACCACCAGGTACTCCATGAGAGTTATCATCCTGTCTGAGGGTCGAGACAGGGGTTTTGGTTGGCTTTCCTATTGCCGCTGCGAACTATTCCATTTATTTTGCTGACAGATTTCAAAATCATTTCCATTATGCTATGAACCTTGCTCATTAAACTAGATCACCTCTAAACTTCAACCATCTTTTCCACAGTTTAGATTTCACCTGCTTCACTCATTTTCCCCCAGCGTTGTGAACCCTTTGTTCTAGTGTTATTAAAACCCCATTTTCTACATCTTTACAAGCTAAACTTTGAAGGATAAGTATACACCCCTCCTAAGCTTGAAGTATGTGTTCGATCGGTTGTTGAGCCAGTTTTAAAATGTTGCATGCATTATCATGTTGATCAACTGATATTTGAATTAATGAGAACACCCTGTTTAAGCTAAGAATTTGCTTGCACTTCCTTTATTTCAACTCCCAACTGCCATTCCTCACTATTTACGATTGAAGGTGGTGGAGCTGCCTTCTTCTAAATAAGTGAGATATTATATTTAAGCCCAGAAAGCTAGTTTCGGGAGTTTGCTTATTTCGAGACGTTTCCCACTGTCCTTAGTATCCCGAAACGCGAAGTGGCGATAACGGTTTTAAAGTTTACCCAGGTTAGTGTCAGGAGTAAGTCACTTTAAACCTTAGTTAAGCATTGTCTGGATTTCGCGACTCGGCGATCGCTCTCCCAAAAAGCAATACCTTCGTAGCTCCGAGTCGCGATATTCATTAATTAAGCGTGGATTAATTAAGAGCTTAAGTCAGATCACGAATAATTAACTAAATCGCAACATCGCAATTTCGGGTTTTGGGGGCTCAAAGGCTAGGAGTGAAATCTTTCGATACGACGAACGCCGAAAAGTGGGGATTAAAGACTAAAACACACCTCATTAAAGGAGCTAAACTAGATTAATTGACGCATTAAGCAACCTTTAACATGCACCATCTACGGAGTAAGTTTTAAATGTTTTTGCGTTTGTTTGTGTTATGACTCGTCAAACATTTATGGCATTTATTTGAACTACGGCGAGGTGACAGATAGTAGGATCTCGTTTTTACTTCTAAATCTTTCTATTAAGCGATTTGACCGTTCTGTTCGCAAGGACACCAAGGGTTTAAATGACCAAGATAGAGAGTTTTTCCTCCATTATTTCAGTTCTCATTTCTATTTGCACGCAGAGCCATTTTACCAGGTTAATCGTTGTTTGTGATTTTCAAATCTTTTCGACAGGTGGTTCAATTGCAGGTTTCACTATCATGGCTCCACGAAAAATGCCCAAGTCATCTGCTAAGAGTTCAGGTCAGGGTTCAGACGTTGTTTCTGATACCTCGCCCCGAAGCATTAATTCTATCAAGACATGGTCATACATTTCCAACATCCTACAATCTGAGTTGATAAACTGTTCAGATGATTCTAGCGACAACGAGAAGGATGATTTATCAACCAAATACAAAATCGTCCCTCAAGCAGAGATGCATAAAATAGCGGCGAGGCCCCAGCTTCTTCCCTATTGTGATATGATCAAGTGGGCGCTAGACCATGTGGACATCCCAACCAAGACGATTATCATTGAACAGAAGGTGACGATTGGTACCTTCAGGCCAGAACATTTGCGGGCAATGTATAAACTGTCACCCACGTCAAACCTTACTCACAATGCCAAATTCCTAGAAGGTTTCAAGAAGAAGGAGTGCGAGTAGTATGAAAAAAGTTTGTCCAATCTTATCAAAGATTGGGTCTCACACCCCGCGCAATTCAGGGCTAACACCAACGAGATCTATTCAATCTCTTCCTTGGAGCCACAATTCAAGTACATAGCGATGATGACCTGCAGGTTGTATGGGAAGGAAGACATTACCCATTTTTTCCTCCCATGGGTGCCACTCATTCATACAGTCACTGAGGGTTTCTCCTTCGACTGGGCCAAACTGTTGTCCGACAGTCTGACCAGTCGAATTACTGAATATCGAGCACAGAGGGCGAGTAAGAAAGCAACTTCGTTCTTCATGTTTGCTTACATCATGGATGCCATCTGCTTCATGACACCCTTCCCACTAATGAACTGGAGCTGGGCTCCATCTAATACAGAGCCTATCCATGTCTACCACTCGAAACTTTGGGAGGATAAGTCCAAAGAATTTATCTACAAGATATTCAACTGGGTAATGGTGCCATTGCATATCGCCATCTTTGGCCAGCCGCCTCCCAGGATGTTAGATAGCGTCGCGACCAACCTGAGCAGCGTGGAAGATTGGTATCTAGAGGCAGAATTTTCATATATCTGGGTTTTCGGCACCTCTGTCCCTCCATATGCTCTCTCGCTATTCCTGCCAGATAAGTTATTGTGTCGTGAGATCGCCAGACAGACTGTGCTCGGCGGAATAAGCAAAGAGCTCAAAGTAGTATCAAAAAAGGTATGGTCGCCTTTCCCTATTCATATTGGTGTGTATTCCTTGTTAGATTTTGGCCACGCCAAAGCCAAGGCTACGACTTTAGAAGAAATGAAGCTGGTGGATATTGAGTTCAAGAAGCACGACCCTAGTAAGGTTGTGAGCAATCACCTGGAGAGTTGCGGCCTGAAGAGATATGAACACGAGGATTCCCCTCATGATGAAATATTCCGGGGCGCGAGGTCCTACTCTGAAGTCCTAAGTCAGATTCAAGCCCTGCCACCCAGAGATATGGCTGAATTTTTGAAATTCCAGGAGCACCGACGGAGTTGTCTCCCCCAGATTTTACAGGGTGAAGCCCCAAAGCTTCCAGTTACAAAGCAGACAGAAGCCAAATGTGCAAAGGACTCTAGTCCTAGCGGGGAGAAGAACCAAGGGAAAATAGGGGAGGCTGGAACCTCAGAGCAAGGAACCGAAGTCCCCCACAAGCAGGGAGGAAACCCCGAAATGGGTACGCCAGGCAAGCAGGCCCAAGGCCAAGCAGAGATACCCTCACATGGATCGGGCGACTCACTGTCACTCACGTCAAACAAGCCGGTCACAGAGGTCACCCCGAAATAACCATCCAAGGAAATCGGCAGTCCGATTGCTATTATCACACCCTTATAGTTCACAAAGGGGAATCCTGATGCGGGGTGGATTTTTAATGAAGAACTGACACCCATTTCTGTAGAGGAGCTGCCTCCTAACGAATTTTTCTTTGACAAAAAAAGAAAGGCCGTGGTGAGGCAAGAATTATGTCAAAAAGAGGGCGTAATGGATAAAAAAATTAAAATAATGACAGATGTCAACCTGTTCTATTTCTAGAACCTGAAGGGTAGGGAAAGGAAGGTGCTCCGCCCTTACTAGGGAAGGCAAAGAGGAGGAGATGAAATGCTCCAATTTTCCATTTGTAACTAACAATTTTCCAGAACGATGGGAATTCTAGAGGTTCAAAAGTTGTTTGAATAGAAGAAAGATTGTAATAGAAGAGGCTTTTTGCCATGAGTAGATTGTAATAGAGAAAGTTCTTTTAAGCCAAGATTAATACAAAGCGAATTGAAGACTCCATATTTTGTCAATATTGAGTTATGTGTTTTTCCTCTGTATTTCATGCTTCATGTCATTTTTACATATATGTCTTTGATTAATGTTTTAGTTGCAAATTTAGTATAACTTCTACTGTGGTGATCAGGTTCTAGGTATCTAGTTATTTACAGTTTTTCCTCTATATCTGCTACTAGTGGGTACAAGACCTGTGAATTATTTAGATCTCTACATTAGATGCTTTCATCAAGGTATTCCTGTCTTTTCTTCTTCTGCCACGGCGTGGGATTCCTTTGAAATTGATGCCCCACATTGTTGACAGTTCTCTATTTTCACACTCAGTTTCAAGATTTTAAACTCAGTTATGGAAAACGACCTTCGTTTTCATTAAACCCTTCGATTGGCTTCATTGAATTTTCCCTGTATAATCTAAAGTTGAGACAAGCACTTTAAAGCATCCACCTTCTTTTAAATCTCTGTTCTCCCCATGACTGTACCCGTCATAAGCCAACCCAACATCGAACTTGGTCCATCGTAAAAAACCAACATCGCTTTAAATATTTTCCATACCATACTCAAGACCGCCACCACCCGGACAGAGCTCGAACGTTCATGGGCTGCCATCGAACGGGATATCAGCATTCAAGAATATTTGGAAGCTAGACAAAGACAACTCAGAGATCGGCCATAGCTTCATCCCCCCAAGTTGTTTCTTCCCCTTCCTTTTCTTTCACTCTTTTTAGATGCTTAGACTCTACACTTTATAGCCTTAAGTGTAGATTCAGGAACAACATCTTTCTGGCGCCGTTGTCGGGGACAGATAATCGTAGTCACTTTCCCCTGAGAAAATGACATTTCCAAGTTTCGTTTTTTGATAGTGAACAAAGAGCGAACACCTTGTTAAGGCTAAACCTTCATCATTCACTTGGCGACTCCACTCTTAAAGTAAGCTGGCATCCTTTCGGAAGAACACCAGACAAAACCCAGATGCCAAACAGACAGTGCCAGTTTCCGACCCTGAAAAAATACTAAGACCAAGAGGTCTTTTTAAACAAAAAGTGGTTGCATATCAACCCAAGTCCAATCAGTCTAAAGATAAGACCTCTTTTGAATCGTCATCCTCGCGAGAACTTCCTCTCAGGAAAATATCGGACAGTGTCGTCAAAACCGATATCTCTCCAACTACCTCTTACGTTACGAGGGGCGACACGCCTGCCTCAAAGCTCATCCCTATCGATATCCCATCGACTCTCAAAATAAACCCCTCCGTCACTCAAGGCTTGGAAGAAGTTTCCACATACACGGATTCGACACCGGTGGGTTCTCCCATTTACATATCCTGCAAGTCGGAGGAGTCGAGTCCACGTATACCTTCTTCTCCTTTTTCATCTTTTGCCTCCCCTGGTAAAAAGTTTCCCAATTTCTCCCTTTTACACCCCGAGGAAGCTAGAGAGTCACTTTACATCTTCGCCAACCCTCTTTATAACGCACCGATTTCCTCTCGTAGGTTATCCATGGCCGTCGCTGGAGGAGCAGCAGGGGGAATAGGAGGTCAAGGCCAGCAACTGCCTCCCAGGGTTTTCACCAAAGTAGCCGCTAGATACGCCCCCTTGGTCCTTCCTATACCTCTCCATGATTTACCTAAAAACTATATGAAGAACTTACCCAAGTTCACAGGAGAAGGGGGTCTAACTGCAACCAAGCATATCAATTTTTTTTATCAATTCCCTGATATTCTAGGTCTTGAGTATGAGGATGTGTATTCCCGATTGTTTGTCCAAACCTTCGAAGGGCAGGTAAGAACTTGGTTTCGGAGCCTGCCCCCAGGTTCAATCATATCCTACGATGCGCTAGAATACCTCTTTCTCAAACAATGGGGCGAAAGAAAGGATCATTTATACTATTTGACCGAGTTCGGGTCTTTAAAGAAAAAGGGATCTAAAACTATTATGGAATTTATCCAAAGGTTTAACAAGTTGTATAATAAGATCCCTGTTGAAGTTAAACCGTCTCAGCCCGCTGCCAAAGTAACTTTCGCAGGAGCTTTTGAACCTGATTTCACTCTACTACTAAGAGAAAGGAGAGGGGCCAACCTAACCCGAATGCAGGACGACGCTGTGGAAATCGAGTCAAACATGATGGCTTCGGGTAAATTAAAAACGAAAATTGAGACGGGAAACAGGGAAACTAGACGTCTTAGAGAACAAGCAGGTCCCTCTGGATCTGGAAGATCCTCAGATGAAAAAATGGATGACATGGCTAGGATAATAAAAGAACTATCAAACAAAATCTTGAGAATGGAGCTAGATCAATCCAAAGCTGATCAATTCATTAAGAGAGAATTCAGGAGAAATCCCAATCCTCAGTTCCAACCAAGACAAATTAAAAATGAAGACCAAAAGATCCAAGCACCTCTGAAAAATGAAAATTTTATAGGGGGAAATGATATGCAAGAGTTCGAAGACTTGGAAGAAGACGTAAACAACTTAGGCGATGACTGTGTACAACCTCACTTGACCAAAGAAGATTATGAGAAGTCCCTTAACACGGAACAATCATCGGTTGAAGACAAAAATGTCGTTGATGACTTCACTTATCAAGGAATGGCCGACACCATAATGGCCGAACTCCAGCACAAGTACGATCTGAGGCCCAGAAACAAACCCGTGTCGACTGCGCAACCCAAGAAAATTTTGCCTAGGGGCGAAATATACGAGCCCGTCCAGAAAGAGATCGAGATGCGAAATAACATAGGGGTAGATTCGCAGAATACCAACGTAAAAGGCGTTGAAGCCCAAGCGAGAATAAATAAGGCAGCTGAAACGTAGACACTCGAAACCATAAACACTGAAATTAAAACAGTGCTACTAAATAAAATGGATAGGAAGGAGTCTGAGGTTTCGACCAAGGAAACGGATAAAACTGCGAGATTTTTTTGCCTAGAAAGCGAGATCAAAAAGATAAAGATACCCATACCTTTGGTCGAGTTGGTGAAGAATTCTGTGTAACGAAAAAAAATAACCAAGATGATAAATTTTTCAGATCTGGAGAGTCAGTCCGACGTAATAAATCTGGAAGATGACAAGCCTAATATCACTTTTGATCCACATTTTGAAGGTGCCAGAGATACCGTCACCCCTTTCTATATTACCCTAAAGGTGCACGACCGGTTGTTGCATAATTGCATGTTGGACTCTGGGGCCTCTCATAACGTAATGCCCAAATCTATTATGGATAGACTAGGCCTGGAAATCACCAGACCCTATGGAGATCTTTACTCGTTCGATTCAAGGAGAGTTAAGTGCATGGGCATGATCAAAGATTTAGTAATCACCCTCGCCCAGATTCCAGTGAAAAATGTCCTAATGGACGTAGTTGTCGCCGATATACCCCTGAAGTATGGTTTACTATTATCTAGATCTTGGGGAGCCAAGCTTGGGGGATCCCTTCAGCTGGATATGACCTACGCCACAGTCCCTATTTTTTGTGGACAGTTCACACGGTTATACTGGGAAACAAGGTTGGCATATACGGTAAGTGATCCATAGAATCCTAACAATTACCCTGTTTACATCGCTGATCAAGACCTGGGAAATTGTATTATGTCCTTCGACAATACTGAAGATAATCGTACAGAAGAAAGTCACATCGATGAAATCAAAACCGAAAAAACAGCTAAAAATGTGTACAGCACTGGAATTTGGAAAATGTTCTTTGATGGTGCTTCGTCGTGTGAAGGGGCAAGTGCGGGAGTGCTTTTCGTAGCACCTGAAAATGAATTCGTCATTCCTTTCTCTTACAGGCTACAGTGGGACGTAGACTGCACAAACAACGTTTTCGAATATGAAGCTCTAGTCCTGGGTTTGGAAGCTACCAAGAAGCTGAACATAAGGAACTTAGAGGTCTATGGAGATCCTGAACTAATTGTGAAGCAGGTAAATTGGAAATATCAGGCCAAGCACCCAAGCCTGAGGTCTTACAGAAATTGCGCCTGGGATCTAATGAAAAAATTATTTTCATCAGTAAAGGTTCATTTCATCCCACGAGCCAAAAACCAGTAAGCCGATTCACTGGCCAAAGAAGCTTCGACTTTCGTACCCCCTACCACTTTCAAATTAAAGTACCACATAGAGGTAAGGCATAGACCATCCATACCAAACAACATACAACACTGGCAGGTCTTCGAGGATGACGAACAGATCAGAAAGTTCCTGGAAATGGTGGGTGATTTCTTCAAAACCCACATTGACCAGGAGAACCAAAACAATCATACCTGGATTATGCAGGAAGAGGAGGAGCCCCAGGAGTTCCGAGAAAAAATTGCAAATCATCGCCTTCTAGTGTTAAAAAGTAATCAAATCCCTAAGGTCCTAATACCTCTGGAAAGGTTGTTTGATCAAAACGACATGCCTCTGAAGTCCACCTTGCAGCCCCAACCAGAGGAGGTCGAATACTGTGATGTGGGCACCACCAAAGAGCCTAGAATAGTGAAGTTATCAAAGTACCTTCCTCCTGAGATAAAAAGCAAGTATAAGGACTTACTCAGGCAGTATAAAGATGGCTTTGCATGGTCTTATGATGAGCTCATAACCTATGATACCTTTTTAATCGAGCATAAGATACCTTTGTAATCGAGCACAAGATACCTTTGAAACCTGGTGTTAAGCCCTTCAGACAGAAGCTCAGACAAATCAACCCCATTCTACTGCTTGTGGTCGAAAGAGAAGTGAAAAAGTTGTTAGACGCAAAAATTATTGTACCTCTCAGGTACTTTGACTGGGTGGCGAACTTAGTCCTGGTTAGGAAGAAAAGCGGGGAGATCAGGCTATGCATAGACTTTAGAAATATAAACAAGTCATCCCTCAAAGATAACTATCCTCTACCCAAAATGGATCACATTTTGGAAAAAGTAGTCGGGGAAAATAGGATGTCGATGATCGATGGGTTTTTCGGTTATAATCAAATTGTCGTCAACGAGCATGATAAAGAAAAAACAACTTTCACCACCCCTTGGGGCACATTTATGTATGACAAAATGCCTTTTGGTCTGATGAACGCATGTGCTACCTTCCAGCGCGCTATGGACATCGCCTCCATCGGTGAAAAAGATAAATTCGTGGTTATCTACCTTGACAACCTGATTGTCTTCTCCAAATCCGACGAAGACCATCTGCTGCACCTGAAGCAAACGTTTGAAAAATGCCGAAAATTTGGTTTGTCTTTAAACCCGAAGAAGTCTCACTTTGCGATGCAGGAAGGTAAACTCTTGGGCCACATTGTGTCTCGGGACGGAATCAAAATCAACCCTAAAAGGGTGGAAGCTATAGACACCATAAATATTCCTAGTAATATAAAAGAAATTCAGTCATTTTTAGGAAAAATAAATTTTTTGAGAAGATTTATCCCAAACTTTGTTGAAATCATGAAATTGATCACAGATATGCTCAAGAAGAACAGCGAAGTGAAATGGACGGTGGAGGCTAAAGTGTCGTTTGCACGCATCAAGAAAGTTATCAGCGAAGCGCCCGTATTAGCAAGCCCTGATTACCTAAAGGATTTCCTGATTTTCTCGTTCGCCTCCGAACACATAGTGGCGGCAGTACTCCTCTAGAAGAATGAAGAGGGTTTCAAGCAACCAATAGCCTTCTTTAGTAAAAGTCATAGAGATGTTGAACTGAGATATGATATAATGGAGAAACAAGCGTATGCTATGGTTAAGGCTTTGAAGGCTTTTAGAACTTACGCGCTACACTCCAAGGTAATCGCATACGTTCCTACCAGTTCTGTGAAGGATATATTGGTCCAGCCTGACAGTGATGGAAAGAGGGGTCGGTGGCTCGCTAAAATTCAAGAGTTCGACCTAGAGGTAAAACCGACGAAACTAGTAAAGGGACAAGGTTTGGCTAAGCTCTTGACGGAATCAAATTTCAGAGTGCTCAGAATAAATAACCTACAAGGATATGAGGGACAGGGGGACGTAAACGAGCCCGATGACCAAATAGTGATCTCCATAATCGAAGAGAAGTTTGTCTTATCAAATTGGTATAAATATATAGTGTCATACCTACTAACCCCGAAATGCCCGAGCGATCTGTCTCCAGCTAAGGCCAGGACACTGAAGCTTCATGCAGTGAAGTACTGCATATCTGAAAGTCAACTGTATTGGAAGGACCCCTTAGTTTTCCTACTGGTATGTTTGGTAGAATCAGAAACAGTGGGGGTCATAAGCGAATTCCACGAAGGTGTGTGCGGAGGGCATCACACCTGGAGGGAAACAACTTATTAAATCCTGAGTGTAGGATATTATTGGCCTAAACTTTTCTCAGATGTCAACATCAAATTCAGAGCCTGCAACCCTTGCCAGTTGTTTGCAGGAAAACAAAAGCTCCTAGCGCTACCTTTGGTTCCTGTCAAAACCGACGCCCCTTTTCAACAATGGGGGTTAGATTTTATAGGCGAAATCAACCCACATTCCAGCTCTCAACACAAATGGATCCTCACCGCCATAGATTATTTGACCAAATGGGTGGAGGTTATTCCCACTAGGAAGGCGACCAATTTGGTGGTGATAGATTTCTCGGAAGAGAGCATACTGTCCATATTTGGTTGTCCCCGAAAAATAGTGACGGATAATGCCCAGGCATTCAAGTCTATGGCAATGGTCAGCTTTTGCCAAAAATATAACATCGTATTGGGCCACTCCACAACATATTACCCTCAAGGTAATGGGTTAGCCGAATCATCAAATAAGAGTTTGATTACCATAATTAAGAAGGTATTGAGCAAAAACAAAAGATCTTGGCATGTACACTTAAAATACGCCTTATGGGAAAATCGGATAGGTACAAAGAAATCCATTGGTACTTCTCCTTTTCAAATGGTGTATGGGACTGATGTGGTTTTACCTATAAATTTGGTGCTCCCTGTAATGAAGCTCTAGCAAGATGAGAGAGAAGAGCCAAACCACGTCACTAGAAGAATAAATCAGCTGATCGAGTTCCAACAACACAAGACCGAGGTAGACGCAAGGATGTAGAAATACCAGGACAACATGAAAGCGTTGTTCGATCGTAAAGCCAAAAACAGGGATTTCCTCCCCGACGATTTGGTTTTGAAATGGGATGCCAGGAGGGAAGATTCGGCAAAACATGGTAAATTTGATCATATTTGGTACGGACCGTTCAAAGTCTCAGCTTCTGAAGGGAAGAATTCATTTATGTTAGAGAATTTGGATGGTGTGACTCTCAGCGCCCTTGTCAACGGGCGTTATTTAAAGCACTATATGCAATAAATTAGTTCCAAACCTCCATTGTATATACCGGTTTGTTTTCTCTTTTTTTTTCATGAAAATTTTCAGTAAGTTCACTTTCATCTTGAATAAAACAGATTGTTGATTTCCTAGAAGTAGAGACATCATTTTTGACACCTAGAATCCCATAAATCCTGAAGACCTGATACTCTTCGTGTTGTTTCATACAAGCCTTCGAATTACAGCACAAACTACGAAAGGAGAAAGGGACGGTCAGGTATCCGGAAATCGACCCACCCGAAACAGGCGATAAAGAATGTTTTTTCAAGAAGAAAATAAAGTGGTAAGGCAAAGAGATGAATTTCTGGAGTAGCTAGGTTTTCAAATGAATATCAATGAAACGCAGTAGTGGTATCACAAGTATGATGTGTTCACCTGAGTCGGGATTGCATGATAACATTCGGTTTTTTGGGAGCCCATGGCCTACTCACTTTCCCTTTTTCACCCTCGGCCTTTTCTCCTTAAGCTCTGACACCTGCCCATACCATCCACAGAGGAAAAGATTTTCCGCTTCCATTTGGGAAACTAGCGAGCGTCTCTAGAAGTAAACTGGTCTTCACGGCTTCTCGGTCCCCTGCTGAACAAGGCCATGCATGGGCGGACCTTAAATCTCTTAATTCTTTCAACAATTTTCAAGTGGTTAAGTCTTGCTCAAAAGAAGGCCTCTGGAAATGAATTTTGTTGAAATAATGTAACTGCGAAGAGCATTCTTATTATTATTTTATTATTGGATTAAATCCCCATTGCGGATTAATCATGTCATTATTATTATTATTATTGTTATTGGATTAATGCCCATTGAGGATTAATCATGTCGGTAATTGTATAAGGACCAAATCCCATTTTGCGGATTGGTCATCGGACAATTACAAAGTGCAGATTAAGAAGTCGGCCCCAACAGTTATAATGGAAGACCTATAATTAATTAAAGGTGGGTTTACCCACCCAGAGTGAGAGGTCGGCCCTGCCAGATTGTGACCTTTCACATGTGCCAGGTTGATATAAATAAGAGGCTAGCGCCTCACTTCTAACACACAACTCACTTGCTCATTCTCTTATGAGGCAAGATGCAATTACCAGTTGGAGAGAGGGAGAAGAGTGGCGCATCTCTTGGAGAGGACTATCTGTATTGGTTTAAGTTATCTCTTGAACATTGTATAAGCCATTTATGATAAGGAAGTTTTTGCTAGGTTTTCTTCCCCTAGAGGGTTTCCCAGGATAAATGTTGTGTCTCTTGTGAATGTGTATTTCTCAGTGATCTTGTTCTTATTATGCTCTTATCTAATGAAATGCAAAGAACTATAATAATGGCATAAACATTAACATGGTTTCAGAGCCAACCTGAAGGTAGCACAATTTGCAAGAGGAAAAACGTCACTGTTACCATACCCCAAAATTAGGGTTTTTCAAAAGTGAGTATTTTCAGCTCCCTAACACCCTAGAAAGTTGGGCCCTCCCCTAAGGATCATTTTGGCACTTAGAGCACACCTTTCCAGTGGCTAGATCCCCCGGAAAGTGAAACCCTAGTTTCACAAAGTACCAGAAAACCAGAAAACCAGAGTACCAGAAGTACCATAAGTACCAGAGTACCAGAAGTACCAAAAAACCAGAAGCACCAGTCAAGAAATCCGCAGATCAGATTTGAAGGGGTAAAAGTTGGATTTTCGAAAATCTGACTGCACCAGCTAACTCGCCTCAGCTCAACGCATCTATCCCCTGGATCAGAATTTCAAAATTTGAAGTTTGAACAATTAGGGTTTCCTCATAAAACCCTA
>ML784567.1:445482-502257 GCA_009831015.1 Picea engelmannii | reverse complement strand
AGTGAGAGGTCGGCCTTGCCAGATTGTGACCTTTCACATGTGACAGGTTGATATAAATAAGAGGCTAGTGCCTCACTTCTAACACACAACTCACTTGCTCATTCTCTTATGAGGCAAGCTGCAATTGCCAGTTGGAGAGAGGGAGAAGAGTGGCGCATCTCTTGGAGAGGACTATCTGTATTGGTTTGAGTTATCTCTTGAACATTATATAAGCCATTTATGATAAGGAAGTTTTTGCTGGGTTTTCTTCCCCTAGATGGTTTCCCAGGATAAATGATGTGTCTCTTGTGAATGTGTATTTCTCAATGATCTTGTTCTTATTATGCTCTTATCTAATGAAATGCAAAGAACTATAATAATGGCATAAACATTAACAAATTCCCCCCTTTTTTTCCTGCGAGCTAGGGCATTGTGAAGGTTAAGAGAAAGTTGGTCCAGAGCACTCAAAGCAAGTTGACAGGCCTCGGTTGGGAATTTTACACAGATATCACCCCCTGGTATTACTTATACAATTTGATTGCCCCCGCTTCAGCTTTCAAAAAATAAAATATAAGACAGATGGTGAAAGGAAATTCATAATTAATTGCCCCCATCTAGTCCAAAGAGATGATGAAAGGAAATTCATAAAATGATTGCCCTCATCTCAGCATTTAAATGCATAATTACCCTTTGAAGTGGTGAAAGGAAATTCAATAAAGGGGACCAGATAACTTCACCGAGGTACTGAACAGGCTCGCTGGCAGTGAAGAAATGTCTAAAGATATATGTAAGGCTGTCATACACAAATCATACTATGCTCCGGTAATTAGCTTTCTCGAAACTGGATCTACACCTCAGGTTCGTAGCAGGTCTCCCTGATCAAAAGCATGAATTATACTTCATTTTGATGCAAGCCAAAACCCACAGGACCTGTTGAATTTCCTAAGATTTGTTTCGACTGCCTTGAGCAGACCCGATTTCAGTGTCGAGGAAGGGAAACTTACCGTGGACTGCAGCTGAGCTTAGAAAGTGTTCCAGGTTTGGAAGCTTTCCAGAATTCAATTTGGAACCTCATGATTCTCTCTGTGTCCTCTTTCCCAACCAGTTTCTCAGAAGCGAACTGATGACTCCATTTACCCATACAGGCACTCGGTCTACTGTTCTTCTCGTCCCGCGAGGAGACGAGATCCCTAGTTGGATTCGCCTTCTTCTAAATAAGTGAGATGTTCTATTTAATCCCATAAAGCTAGTTTCAGGAGTTCGCTTATTTCGCGATGTTTCCCACTGTCCTTAGTATCCCGACATGCGAAGTGGTAATAACGGTTTTAAAGTTTACCCAGGTTAGTGTCAGGAGTAAGTCACTTTAAACTTTAGTTAAGCACTGTCGGGATTTCGCGACTCGATCATCGCTCTCCCAAAAAGCAATACCTTCGTAGCTCTGAGTCGCGAAGTCACGATATTCATTAATTAAGCGTGGATTAATTAAGAGATTAAGTTAGATCACGAATAATTAACTAAATCGCAACATCACGATTTTGGGTTTTGGGGGCTCAAAGGCTAGGAGTGAAATCTTTTGATATGGCGAACACTGAAAAGTGGGGATTAAAGACTAAAACACACCTCATTAAAGGAGCTAAACTAGATTAATTGATGCATTAAGCAACCTTTAACACACACCGTCTACGGAGTAAGTTTTAAATGTTTTTGCGTTTGTTCGTGTTATGACTCGTCAAACATTTATGGCATTTATTTGAACTGCGGCGAGGTGACAGATAGTAGGATCTCGTTTTTACTTCTAAATCTTTCTATTAAGCGATTTGACCGTTCTGTTCGCAAGGACACCAGGGGTTTAAATGACCAAGATAGAGAGTTTTTCCTCCATTATTTCAGTTCTCATTTCTATTTGCGCGCAAAACCATTTTACCAGGTTAACCGTTGTTTGTGATTTTCAAATCTTTTCAACAGGTGGTTCAATTGCAGGTTTCACTATCATGGCTCCACGAAAAACGCCCAAGTCAGCTGTCGAGAGTTCAGTTCAGGGTTCAGACGTTGTTTTTGATACCTCACCCCGAAGTATTAATTCTATCAAGACATGGTCATACGTTCCCAACATCCTGCAATCCGAGTCGATAAACTGTTCGGATGATTCTAGCGACAATGAGAAGGATGATTTATCAACCAAATACAAAATCGTCGCTCAAGCAAAGATGCACAAAATAGCGGTGAGGCCCCAACTTCTTCCCTATTGTGATATGATCAGGTGGGCGCTGGACCATGTGGACATCCCAACCAGGACGATTATTAGCGAACAAAAGGTGACGATTGGTACCTTCAGGCCAGAACATTTGCGGGCAATGTATAAACTATCACACACGCCGAACCTTACTCACAATTCTGAATTCCTAGAAGGTTTCAAGAAGAAGGAGTGCGAGTAGTATGCAAAAAGTTTGTCTGATCTGATCAAAGATTGGACCTCACACCCCACAAAATTCAGGGCTGACACCAATGGGATCTATTCAATCTCTTCCTTGGAGCCACAGTTCAAGTACATAGCGATGATGACCTGCAGGTTGTATGGGAAGGAAGACACTACCCATTTTTTCCTCCCATGGGTGCCACTCATTCATACAGTCGCTGAGGGTTTCTCCTTCAACTGGGCCAAACTGTTGTCCGACAGTTTGGCCAGTTGAATTACTGAATATCGAGCACAGAGGGCGAGTAAGAAAGCAACTTTGTTCTTCATGTTTGCTTACATCATGGATGCCATCTACTTCATGACACCCTTCCCACTAATGAACTGGAGCTGGGCTCCATATAATACAAAGCCTATCCATGTCTACCACTCGAAGCTTTGGGAGGATAAGGCCAAAGAATTTATCTACGAGATCTTAAACTGGGTAATGGTGCTATTGTATATCGCCATCTTAGGCCAGCCGCCTCCCAGGATGTTAGATAGCGTCGCGACCAACCTGAGCAGCGTGGCAGATTGGTATCTAGAGACAGAATTTTCGTATATCAGGGTTTTCGGCACCTCTGTCCCTCCATATGCTCTCCCACTATTCCTGCCAGATAAGCTATTGTGTTGTGAGATCGCCAGACAGACTGTGCTCGGCGGAATAAGAAAAGAGCTCAAAGGAGTATCAAAAAAGGTATGGCCGCCTTTCCCTATTCATATTGGTGCATATTCCTTGTTAGATTTTGGCCACGCCAAAGACGAGGCTACGGCTTTAGAAGAAATGAAGCTGGTGGATATTGAGTTCAAGAAGCACGACCCTAGTAAGGTTGTGAGCAATCACTTGGCGAGTTGCAACCTGAAGAGATATGAACACGAGGATTCCCCTCATGATGAAATATTCCAGGGCACAAGGTCCTTCTCTGAAGTCCTAAGTTGGATTCAAGCCCTGCCACCTAGAGATATGGCCGAATTTTTGAAATTCCAGGAGCACCGACAGAGTTGTCTCCCCTAGATTTTACAGGGTGAAGCCCCAAAGCTTCCAATTACAAAGAAGACGGAAGCCAAAGGTGCAAAGGACTCAAGTCCTAGCGGGGAGAAGAACCAAGGGAAAACAGGGGAGGCTGGAACCTTAGAGCAAGGAGCCAAAGTCCCCCACAAGCAGGAAGGAAACCCCGAAAAGGGTACACCAGGAAAGCAGGCCCAAGGCCAAGTAGAGATACCCTCACATGGATCGAGTGACTCATTGTCACTCACGTCAAACATGTCGGTCATAGAGGTCACCTCGAAACAACCATCCAAGGAAATTGATAGTCTGATTGCTATTATCACACCCTTACAGTTCACAAAGGGGAATCCTGATGTGGCATGGATTTTCAATGAAGAACTGACACCCATTTCTATAGAGGAGTTGCCTCCTAACGATTTTTTCTTTGACAAAAAAAGAAAGGTCGTGGTGAGGCAAGAATTATATCAAAAAGAGGGCGTAATGGTTAAAAAATTTAAAATAATGACAGATGTCAACCTGTTCTATTTCTAGAACCCGAAGGGCAGGGAAAGGAAGGTGCTCCGCCCTTACTAGGGAAGGCAAAGAGGAGGAGATGAAACGCTCCAATTTTCCATTTGTAACTGACAATTTTCTAGAACGATGGGAATTCTAGAGGTTCAAAAGTTGTTTAAATAGAAGAAAGATTGTAATAGAAGAGGATTTTTGCCATGAGTAGATTGTAATAGAGAAAGTTCTTTTAAGCCAAGATTAATACAAAACGAATTGAAGACTCCATATTTCGTCAAGATTGAGTTATGTGTTTTTCCTCTGTATTTCATGCTTCATGTCATTTTTACATATATGTCTTTGATGAATGTTTTAGCTGCAATTTTGTATAACTTCTACTGTGGTGATCAGGTTCTAGGTATCTAGTTATTTACAGTTTTTCCTCTGTATCGGCTACTAGCGGGTACAAGACCTGTGAGTTATTTAGATCTCTACATTATATGCTTTCATCAAGGTATTCATGTCTTTTCTTCTTCTGCCACAGTGTGGGATTCCTCTGAAATTGATGCCCCACATTGTTGACAGCTCTTTGTTTTCACACTCAGTTTCAAGATTTTAAACTCAGTTACGAAAACGACCTTCGTTTTCGTTAAACCCTTCGATTGGCTTCACTGAATTTTCCCTGTATAATTTAAGTTGAGATAAGCACTTTAAAGCATCGACCTTCTTTTAAAGCTATGTTCTCCCCATGACTGTACCCGTCATAAGACAACCCAACATCGAACTCGGTTTATCGGATCAAACCAACATCGCTTTAAATCTTTTCCATACCATAGTCAAGACCGCCACCACCCGGACAGAGATCGAACATTCATGCGCCGCCATCAAACGTGATATCAGCATTCATGAATATTTGGAAACTAGACAAAGACAACTAGAGATCAACCATAGCTTCATCCCCCCAAGTTGTTTTTTCCCCTTCCTTTTCTTTCACTCTTTTTAGATGCTAGAATCTACACTTTGTAGCCTTAAGTGTAGACTCAAGAACAACATGAGCATATTCTCTTTACCTCTTGTGTATGGAATAAAATCCATGAAACATTGTTTAATGCCAGCCTATTGAAAACAGTTTTGTCATCAAATACCCTAATCTCTTGTTTTCCTTCTTTTCACACATATAGTTGCCATTAAAACCCACAGAAAATACATTCTTCAGCAACCATTATGGACAATCAACATCACATGAAGACTAATAAGGGAGGTGAAATTGTAAGGACAGAGCCCTCTGAAATTCTAGCCAAGGTTGCTACTAGGAGAATCTCCAGGATTAGAAAATGAAGATGTTGAACCTCCATAAGCAAGCATCAATTTTGGTCAAGTTCTTGTTTCATACATTTTACACAGTTTTGGTGATTGCTATGTTTTGCAAACCTTGATTATCAATTTGGGTGATTTCCTTTAATCAAGATTATTAAGATTATGAAGTTTACAACATTTTTGGACACCTGATACAATTTTGAGATGTTAAAAACTTTGGTAAAGTGAAACAGGCTGCTACAGGAAAGTTCGCAGTGTCGGCGTTGCGAACTGGTAATTTATGACAGTTTGTAAGCATTAGCACACAACATAGGTTTGTTTTGACCATAACTTTTCAATGCCAATCTGGGTTCTTCTGAAATTTGGTATGGAGGAAACAAACGATGTTTTTGACTTTTTGACAAAAATTCAGCCTGACCCACTTCGTATTTTTGGAGAAAGGCTAAAAACATCACCTACAGGAAAGTTTGCAGTGCATACTGTCAAAGGCGCTACGAACTCCAATAGTCTCCTAGGAAGGTTCAAATTCTCTCCTAGGAGTTAGTTGGACACGAGGGACGTGTTTTCCATCTCCAAATCAAGCATCGCGACCTATTTCAAAAGGTATTTATCTCAATAGACAAGATCCAAAAAAATAGGAATTTGTTAGGTTTTTGTTGGAATCTTTTGTAACAAGATTCCTAAATGGAGGAGGATCCTATGTAGCTCCTTGGTTTCGACCTCCTTAGGGTAGATAGAGATCATTCACTATATATGAAAGTGGATTTTGATAAGGAAGAGGTTGGATTCATGATCCAAGAGAGGAGAAAGCTTGAGGATCATCCATATTTTATGAGTAGAACGAAATGAATATAGATGTTACACATTATTTTCGTGAACCTTATGACATTTAATGATGTAAACCTATCCTTTGACTTTAGAAGGATCAATAGCCTGAATTCCTGAAGAAAGAAGGGAGAAGAACTTTCCCTGAGAGAAGAAGTTATATTTTCCTTTGTTAAAACCCTATTTTGGAGGATTTCCGCATGTTGGTATATACACAGGGTGCGGAAATCCTGATTTCCGCAGGTTGCTCTATAGCTAGGGTGCAGAGTTTCCACAAGCTACACTATAGCTAGGGTGCGACAACCTCCTGTAGGTGGGAAAAATGTGCATTTTCTTGATGGTTCTAGAAGGAGAAGCTTCTATGGTGAGGTGGCCTCCGAACGGTTTGGATCTTACTTGCTTTCATGATTTAGTAGGATCATCCTAACCTCCTTACCTTATCCTCTTCAACTTATAAAATGAGAGGAGCTTTCATGGAGAAAGTTAGTTGGTTTTGGAGCTTGGTTAGTTGAATTTGGCTTGAGATTGTTAGCTTGGTTAAAGTGGCTTTGAGCTTTTCTTTGTCAAGATAGATTGTGAGTAGCTATCAGATCCATGGTCTCAGAATCTTTGGAGCAAGAAGTGTGTGGGAAGCAAGGAATTGTTGGAAGGAACCTTACAACATCAAGGCATGCGGTTCTAATCTCTCTTCCTATTATTTAATATAATACAGTGGCATGCTTCTTTCCCATAGAATTATTCTTATTCTATTGCATACCTCCTTGATCATATGCATAGGTTGTCATTGAATATACTCTCTCTGCTTTCACTTTGGTTTGTTTGTGTCTCACTGCAGGATCAATATCACAAGAGCACCAGAGCGAAACAGGAACAACAAAGACATAAGGAAGCGACACTTAAAGGTATGTCTCTCATCTTTTGTTTGGTAGTAAATTCGATGATTAGAGCCTAGGGAAAGCGCCATGTTCTGTCTTGTTTTGTTCTAGATCTAGGTGTATCTAGGGATATTAGTTTATGTCTGCATTTACCGATTTATCCGATAACAAAATTGGCGACTCCACCAGGGAACAAATTGTTTTCCTAGTTCACCTTACTTTCTTTCTTTGATTGCTTGGATTCTATTTTCTGAGTCACTAGGAGATCCATCTTGACTCTCTGATTGTTAAACTTCACTGGAAAACCGTCTTAATTTTTAATTTTTTCCATTTTTGTTTGATTTCTGCACCCTGCTTTGAGGGACAGTGTGGAGACTTAGGATTTCTGCACCCTACTTGTTTAGACCAGTACGGAAACTCCACACCCTACCCATACCTGGCCTGCGAAAATCAATGATTTCTGCACTGTGTTAGTCTACAGCCTGCGGAAATTGTGAAAATTTTGATTTTTGATGGTTTTTCCTTACCCAGACCTTGGATTTGGTTTTGGGGTGAATTTTTGGGTTTGATGATGTTCTTTTTATACTCTGCTTGACAACTTTGAAACTGCTTTTAGCCATCTTTGCCTCATTTTTTCTTTGTTTTCTTTTGAAAGATTTGGTCTCTTGCTTTGAGTGTCTTTCGGTTACAAAGCGTTGTTTTTCTTTAGAATTGTTTAGTGAAAGAATACTTCTTTTTCTGAATAAATCGTGTTAAAAGAGAAACTTAGTTTGGGTTGTTTTTGTTTTGAAGTGATTTTCCATTGGTTTTAGTGTCTCTTTGAAACAAAAATTCTAATTTCTTGGTTTACATTAGATTGGGGGCATCTTTGCATTTGAAGTAGTGAAATTGCATGATTCTTGGAATTTTTTGGTCTTAAATTCTGAAATTTTTTTGGGGGGCCATGAATCATGTATTAGTGTACAGTCTCTTTGTATAATTTCTTGAAGATATTGATATTGATGAGTTTAAAATTTTGGGACATTGTGCATATGGGAATGATAAATGTTTTCTCCTTCTCATAGCATAGTTTTCATTGAAATGGAAAGATTGCATCTTCATCTCTTTGCATAACTTTCGAGTTGGTCAAAACACCATATTGTCCACGCCATTTTCCTTTTGAGTAACAACAGCCATAAAATAAAGCGCTTATAAAAAGTGATTATACATTTTTATATTTTCTGGTAGGAAACCTACATTAGCTTAGGCTGTAGGGCTTTGGAATAGGTGTGAAAGATAACTTTCCAAAGCTGCAAACAAACATAGAATCTTGTGTTAGGGAGTGGTTAAATCCACTTATTACATTTTTGTCCTGGGAAGCCCTTCTTACACAAGGGTCAATCACGAGGTTGCATTGAGACTGGCAGAGTTACTCACCCTTCATTGTTGGTCTTGGTATAGACATTGCGCGTATTATGGGGTTCACTTGAAGGTATACCCACAATGATGAGTGGAAGCCTTTCAAGTTGATTTCGGTCTAGATACCCTTCCTTTACACATGGATCAGACTGTCGATTGTTTCCCTAGGAATTACTGTAGTAATTGGTAACCTTAGTGGCCTATCTCTCTAGGTTTTGTACACGAGGTGACTGTGGAGGGGAAAGTCTTCATGGTACCTAGAATCAACGTTGGCCAAACTCACTCGGGCTCCTTGGAGAGTATACCCACGATTATGTGTGGGAGCTTGCACCAGGGTGTAAGTCCGTTAAGCAGGTCTTCAACATAATTTTTACACCCTCTCTATCTCAACCCCTTCTTACATTGTTCTCGCGACGTTGGATTTCATCACCAACTAGTGTGTTCATTGTGAGAAGGTTTTGTTTTCTTTCTTTCTTAATAGATTTTTAGTGTGTGCTGTTTGTTTTCCCTAGTGGAATCTAGGTTGGTTTTTTGTTTAATGGCGTCAGTTCTCGAAATGACCAATGAAGGAACCCCTGCCCCAGGGGAACCTTTTGTTTTTCCTTCTTATGGAAACATTGGTCCTCCTCACATTGCTACTTTGAGCCTTCCAGGCCTCACGATTGGATTGTTGGTGTGGTTGTTTTCGACTCAGGTAATCCTGAATGCAGTGAGTGCTTCATTTGCAAGCACTTCCCCCTAAGAACATCAACCTCATGTTGATCCATTACCTTCTTCACCAGTAAGATATTCTTCGCCTTCTTCACTTGCAAGGTTTTCTTTCATTTCATCTTCTTTTTCAAGTGAAAGCTCTGAAGCTAGTAACCCGGTGGATAAGAAGAAGAAAAAAACTAGCAAGGATCCACACCTCCAACCACTGCTAAACGTGTTGGAAAACAACCAGCTATTGATAACTCTGCTGGGAGTGTTGATGGTGCCAAGACGACCCAAACCCGTAAGCCCAAGTACCCTTGCAGGCTTTGTAAGGGTAGCCATCTTCTTAAGGATTGCACTGGTCTATCCAAGGTTATATAAGCTTGGTCTAGACACCCTCGCCAACCTGTGTCGTCAGCCTCTGAACAACATGTTGATGACCTCCCGTCAACTCGTCAAGATACTGTTGGGAAGAAGAAAAGTAGAGTCAATTTCTCGTGTATGTTATGCAAAGGGGGTCATCTAACTCACCTTTGCCCTTGTATGGACGAAGCCTCAAAATTACTGGAAGACATGACTGTCCCTTAGCCTCAACTTCCAGTTGCATATCGTAAGCTTTCTCTCGACCCCCCTGTAGTTGATGGAATGATTAATCTAGTCCCTTCGTCGGTCAATCCAGTTGATCATGTCATCAATCTGGTCACGTCCTTAGTTGAGACAGCTGACGAAATGGTCGATCTGGTCCCATCCTCGGTCGATCCCACTCTCCCGTTAGAGAGTGAAACCCAAGCAGTTGATCCTTTTCTACCCATCGACCCCATTCTCTCCTTGGAGAATGCAACCCAAGTGGTCGATATGATCTCGTCATCGGTCGATCCTACTCTCCCGCTCGAGAGTAAACCCGATACTGCTCAAGTTTTTCTCGTTGATACAGAATCTACCGTACCGGGGGGCATTCCTCCTTATCCCGTGGAACCCCCTCCAAGTAATGAGGCCATCCTTTTTAATTGGGGTGTGCTAATTGGACCTCATCTTCCCTCTCACATTCCTTTCCAGATTACAGTACAGGTTTGTGGTCGGGATGTTCCTCAGACGTTGATAGATGAAGGTGCGTTCGTTAGTATTTTGTCCTCTATTGCTTGGCAGGCTTTGGGTTTTCCTCAGCTTGCGCTGGTTACACATAATCTGTTAGCTTTTAACAGAAGAACCAATCAACCTTTAGGGACCCTTCCTTAGTTTCCTATAAATTTGGGCGGGAAAACTGCCTTTATTAACGTTATGGTAGTCCAAGACCCCTTGGATTTCGCTTTACTCCTTGGGCGGGATTATGTCTATGCCATGAAAGATATTGTGTCCACTCTTTTTCGTGTGATATCTTTCCCTCACGATGGAAGCATTTTGACCTTCGATCAACTTTCATTCATTGGTATTGACTGGATTACCTCCCTAAATGGTTCGTATATGCAGATGGTATCGCCCCCGCCACAAGTCAATTATGTGGCGTTGTCTCCCATGCCTTCAGTTGCCGATGCAGATGAGCCTCTCATTGTAAGCTCACTCCCTTATGAATTGGATCCGGTAGTTGACATGGTGACCTCTTCGGTAGGGCTATTGGAGCCTGACCTCCTTACCCCTCTCGCGACCCTCGACATGTGTTCTTTCTAGAGTATGTTTCTTCCATCGAGTGAAGATCTCCTGGAGGCCATGACCGAGTTTTGTCCGTTGACGTGGTGTCCTTCCAGAGCACTATCCTCTTGGAATCCATGATCAAGAAGAGGTTATGAGCATAGTTCCTATTTCTGATTTCAAGCTCGTTAAAAAATGAAACCAGCTATGAGGATAGTTTTTCGTGTCTCTGTGGCAACCTCGTTAAAAAATGAAATAGATCTTATGAGCAGAGTTCCTATTTCTGATTTCAAGCTCGTTAAAAATTGAAACCAGCTATGAGGATAGTTTTTGCGTCTCTATGGCAACCTCGTTCAAAAATGAAACAGAGGTTATGAGCATAGTTTCTGTTTCTGTGTCAAGCTCGTTAAAAAATGAAACAGAGGTCTAGGTATTGAACCTGGATTCTCGAGCATAGTTCTTATTCTGTGTCAAGCTCGTTAAAACATGAAACAACTTCCCCCTCTCTGTTGAGTCAAGTCCTTCGTCTAGTATTTGAAGCTTCCTTTCCTTCGCCTTTGCAGTTGGATGAAACGAATCTTGGGGGGCAATGCTTCCAGCCTCTGGACTTCATGCTGAAGTTGAGCCACTAGCTTCTTAAGCTGGGGGCTAAGTACTAACCATCCCTGTGTTATGTGTTGGGAAGTCCAAGAATAGTTTTCTATGGTTCAAGCTTGTGTAAAAATGAAACCACCTACCTCAAGCATAGTTTCCTCTGGTTCAAGCTTGTGTAAAAATGAAACCAGGTCCAAGCATAGTTTAGTTTAGTTTTTAATCTCGTGTAAAAAATAAAATCTATCCCAAGCATAGTTTTGTTTTGTTTTAAAGCTTGCGTAAAAATGAAAACAATCCCGAGCTTAGTATTTGTTCTTTCTCATGCTCGTAAATACATGAGAATAAGTTACTGATCTTAGTCTTTGTTCTTTATCATGCTCTTAAATCAATGAGAATGTAACCAAGTAAACTTTTATCACTTTTTCAGAATCGTAAAGGTTATACGAAAAAGGAACCCCTAGGAGTTCCCTTTAAGCTCTTTTCAGACTCTCTAAACATAAAAAGATTGTCGAATGATATTGTTCTTTTCACGCTCGTAAAAGCATTTGAAGAAAACATTTGATGGGTGATAGGTTATCACTTTTTTGGTCTCATCAAACTAACTTATGAAAAAGGAACTGAGAGAGTTCTCTTTAAGTGTTTTTTAGACTCTGTAAACATGAAAAACCCCCGAGTTTTCTATCTTTGGACTCGTTAAAAAAACATCGAAAGACCTATATGGGACTGAGCCACTCCTTCCTAGGGTTTGTTAAACATACTCTGAAGGACTCGTTCGAAGGACGAGCTTACATTACAAGCATATGTTATCCTCCTCAAGCTTGTGTAAAAATAAAGAGGTACTCGCCAAAAGTGGTGGGGGAAAAATTGGGAAAGAAATGTGTCTAAACCTGTATTCCATGGAAGAGTCACCTTTGAACATGATACCCTTTCACTCGCTTTGTGTCTAGTTTGGAAAATCTGCTCGTCTCTTGGTCATACTCCTTTATAAGTTTGGTCTGTGATCCCTGGTGTTGAGTCAGTGTTTCCAAGACAATTGTCATGTCGTCAAAATGTTCAAAGAGAAGTTCAACTTGGAAATCCTTCTATTGTGTTGGCCATTTCTGCAATCCTTAAGCCTTCTATTATGTCGGCCATCGCTGAGTCAGTCCTAAATCACTTGTTACTCTGATCTACATCAAATCTTTTTACCTGTTTCCTATCATTGATGGAGGATATATTAAGGCCTTCCTGTGATGAGTCTTTTCCTATCAACTTCAACTCATTATCCAAGAATTAGACTTAGAAACTAATTGGTACCTTGGAACTTGCATGCCTCAATGGCAGGTTTCATCGCTTTCGACAGTGGGTTTTCATTATTGACCACTGATCGGGAGATTTCGTCGAGTGTTCGACCTCAACTCATTGATTCACATTCATTGGATTGTACTAGAGTACCTTGGGAGTCATTGACATTAATGGTTACTTCCCTCGCACTTGTTAACGGTATACACTAATGACCGGTAATCAAGTGGTTTCTACCATGTTCAACTTCAACACATGTATTCACATGGTTAGATTCGTACTATAGAGTGGTGGAGATGAAGACCCTGAATCTTTTCTCATAGATTTAGGTTGCGTTGGAGTATATTCAGTTTGTACTGTTGCATAGATCCACATTGTATGTCTCGTGGCTATGTTCAAATTTGAGTCTTTAACACATAGATCCACAGTGTATTTTTGGTGGCTATGTTCAGATTTGAGTCATATTGGCATGGATCCACAGTGTATGTTTGGTGGCCATGGCCTGTATTCATTGACATGGATCTTCGCATGTCGGCATTTATACTTTGATTCATTTGTATTCTGAGTATGGGAATGCCTACCTTAGTGATGATATATAATTGTACTGTATTTCCTTGTTTGTTGGCAGGTTTTCGACCGACTGTTCCTTGTTCCCTACACACACTCGACAAAGTATTCCAGCTATCACTCTGTTCTAACTTCATATTTTGGGGGGCTCTCTGTTACACATTATTTTCGTCAACCTTATGACATTTAATGATGTAAACATATCCTTTGTCTTTAGAAGGATCAATAGCTTGAATTCCTGAAGAAAGAAGGGAGAAGAACTTTCCCTGAGAGAAGAAGTTGTATTTTCCTTTGTAAAAACCCTATTTTGGAGGATTTCCGTAGGTTTCTATATACACAAGGTGCGGAAATGCCCGATTTCCGCAGGTTTATCTATAGCTAGGGTGTGGATTTTCCGCAGGCTTCACTATATCTAGGGTGCGACGACCTCCTGTACGTGGGAAAAACGAGCATTTTCTCGATGGTTCTAGAAGGAGAAGCTTCTATGGTGAGGTGGCCTCCTAACAGTTTGGATCTTACTCACTTTCATGATTTAGTGGGATCATCCCAACCTCCTTACCTTGTCCTCTTCAACTTATAAAAGGAGAGGAGCTCTCATGGAGAAAGTTAGTTGGTTTTGGAGCTTGGTTAGTTGAATTTGGCTTGAGATTGTTAGCTTGGTTAGAGTGGCTTTGAGATTTTCTTTGTCCAGATAGATTGTGAGTAGCTATCAAATCCATGGTCTTAGAATCCTTGGAGCAATAAGTGTGTGGGAAGCAAGGAATTGTTGGAAGGAACCTTATGACATCAAGGCATCTGGTTGTAATCTCTCTTCCTATTATTTAATATAATACAGTGGCATGCTTCTTTCCCATAGAATTATTCTTATTCTATTGCATAACTCCTTGATCATATGCATAGGTTGTCATTGAATATACTCTCTATGCTTTCACTTAAATTGGTTTGTGTCTCACTGTAGGATCAATATCACAAGAGCACCCGACCGAAACATGAACAACAAAGACATAAGGAAGCGACATTTAAAGGTATGTCTCTCATCTCTTGTTTGGTAGTAAATTCGATGATTAGAGCCTAGGAAAAGTGCCATGTTCTGTCTTGTTTTGTTCTATATCTAGGTGGATCTAGGGAGATTAGTTTATGTCTGCATTTACCGATTTATCCGATAACAACAGATTATTAAAAGATGCTTAACACAAAATAACATAGATACAATAAAATGGGTTTCTATTCAATAAGGAAATAAGTTGAAATTGTAAAATGCAGCGGAAAATAAGCTTGTTGGAATGGTGGTGGCTTATCTCTGAGAAGAGATGTGACAGATGTGCTCATTCGCAAGAAGGTGATTACAATGAGGATCTGAAGGCCTTTTTACAATAAGCATGAAATCCAAAAACCTAGACATCCAAAAACCTAACCCTAAGAGATGAAGTGCCAAAAGTCATGTGGGCCCCGTTGGGGTAAGTTAGTACATCAACTTCCTGGGGTCATAACTTTTGCATACGATCTCTATTTTAGGCGCACGATAACCCGTTGGAAAGGTCTATTCGAGGACTACACATTTTTTCATTAGAATCTAACTTCATCTTCTTTCTAATTATGACAAGTCCTAAAAACGTTGTTTAGGGCCTCAAAACAGCCCCAGAAGTCAGGGACCCGAAAACTAGGAAAAACTGCGAAACTGTAAAACTGTCAAAATGAACTAGTTAGAATAGGTAGGAGGCCACTGACATCGATATAGATTAATCCTCCCCCCTTAGGAAGCAATGGTCTCCATTGCGTTGATTTCCCCCATTAGATGAGGAGATTTCTACTGAATTTGGCCCCTGGTGAGCCACTTGCCTTGGTGCAGGAGTTTCCCTGCTTTGACAACTCGATGAAGTTGGATCCTTTGTTTTCGAGTGCCCTTGACATATGTGTCCAAAATATTATCATTATATTCTTGTTGCATGCATTCATGGTTGAGCTTTGTTGGTGTCAACTGTTCTGCTATCTCTGAGGTGTCCAATAATGGTGGGAAATATGGTCGAAGGAGAGCCACGTTGAACACGAGGTTGTTATAACCCTAATTTGCACCATACACACTTACCTAGCATCAGACCATCTCAGATCCCTTCTTTTCCAAAAGCACTACTGAACAACTCTTTAAAAAACCTCTTTTATAAGGTCCCACGCGCCCTACTCCATTACTGCACGCGTGTGCACGCTAGCTGACCTCAAACAGTCCGCGTGGACTGACAAAAGCATGAAAAAAGGAAAGTTGCTGACGGAACACCCAACTTTGGGTGAGTTATCTAAAACTCCTGGCCATGCATGGCCGAGGGTTCGTCCAAATACCTAGCTTCTTCTAGCCTATAAAAGAAGGGCTAGGGGTCCCATTTGGAGGAGGAGAAAAAGAGTAAAGAAACTCTACCCAATTGCATATTCCCATTGTCCCAACCCTTTAGCCATCCTTGTGCAAGAAGAGATACAAAGCAAAGAAGTTGGAGGACATTTGAAGAGGAGCCAAGGATCAGGATTCGCGGAGCAGTGGCCAGTCTCGACATTGTAAGGTGATTCATTAAAGTTAATAATAAAGAAATGCTTTTCCTGTCCCACTATATGAGTTCTTCATAGTTCAGTAAATATATGTTTGAATCTCTAACCCATTAGTCTGTAGGTAAAATGCATGGCTAGTTTGTTTCTTATTTTGTATGCAGGTCAGCCTTGGGAGGAGAGCTACCAACAAGCGATCAAACGAGAAGAAGGATCGACATCGACCATCTAGAACAAGGTATGTTGGTCTAACCATGTATTTGCTGAAAAGAAATGGGGATTAAGTCTGGGACGAAAGTAGAAAGTAGTTTTCTTTTGGTCATATCTGCATGCATACTATAACCCTATTTTCTAGTCCGTAGGGGGATTTCCCACAACAACAGAATTGGCGACCGTACTGGGGAAGTCTCTAGGGTTCCTGGGAATTTTATTTGTTTTTGGGTAGTTTTAAAAGACTGTATTTCTTGCCTGTTTTTTGAAGTTTCTGCAAAGTCTGAGCTAGCAGAGAGTCTGATTTTCCATACCAGCTGTCTTTGTTATTTGCTTGACTATGTTTTTTCGAGACCCACAGAGGTACACGTGGCCTGCATAAGGTCTGCACGCGTGTACCCGCACCCTACTCTCTTACAGCCCACGTGTAAACACTAGCTGAAGAAGTAGTAGTAGCGTGTAGATTCCAAAAAATTTTGGAGGCAGTCATCCTCTTCCCTGTCAGAATAATTGATTCTCAGGGGTTTTCTAGAATTCTTTCTAAGTCTTGGTTGTTTGCAATCTTGTCTTAGATTGATTTGTTTTACGATTTATTTTCCTTACATTGTTTACTTTTTTCTGTTAAAGAGAGTGTCTAAGCCTTCAAGGGATCCTGGTTCTCAATATCAATGGTCTCTTCCTGGTTTGGATTGTTTGTTTTTAGTTGTTTTAGAGTTTTAGAGATACACACGGCCTGTATAAGGCCAGCACGTGTGTACACGCTCTCTGGCTCTACACATCTCGCGTGCACACGCTTGTTGTTGGATTGTCAGTAGTGTGCTTGTGCAGGATAGTTTTTGTTGAGGGTAAGACAATCATCCTTTCCCTTGACAAGAGTTAGACCTCTCAGGTTTTTGAATCTCTGTCCTAGCAGTCAGTAGCTTAGGGTTGATCTTAGCCTTAGCTTGCGTTTTTCATTTAAAATTTGTCATTAAAATTTTTTCTTTAGGGTTTTTAGACAAGTGTGAGAGTCATTTTTTAAGTTGCTAGTGTGTGATTTCTTGAAGTGATTCTTTGCGATCTGCGATTAGGCCAGAATTGTTTTTCTTGGTTTTTTACTTGTTGGTATTTTTCCTTTTTGCTTTATCAACACTTAAAAAAAAATAAAAAATCTCTTTCATTTTCTTGTGTGGTTGAAAAGTGTGATTTTGCATTAGTAGCCAGGGAAAAATCTTTGTTTTCTTAAGTTCTTGATAGTTTACTTAGATCGTAAGTAGATCGTAGTCGAGTGAAATCCTTCTTTAAGTTTGTTGATTCAAAAGATCTTAGAAAAATAATAATTTTTTTTTTTTTGAAAAGTTGTTGAAATTTTGCGTTAAGTGAAATTTTTGTTTCCAGCTTTTTGTTCATTTTTTACTTTCGTATTTCAAAACATCATCAGTTTCACTTTCATACCCCTTGACATAAGACAAGCCATAAAATTAACGCTAAATCTAAAATTTATTAGACTTTTATGTTTGTAGGGTTAACCAACTAGTTCAGGATTAGGTTGGAGAGGAAACTCTTCAAGGCCATTAAAATCAAACATTGGAGTCTGAGTTAGGGAGTGTCCAAGTCCAGTATCATGAAAGTTATCCGAGACCCCCCTCTAACACAGGGTATAAACACGAGGTCACGTACGGAAAGGTAGTGGAGATAACCCCTCCAAAGTTGGACCAATCGTAGTGGAGAACACATATAAAGGGATTGTTTTGGGATTCTGTCGATTGCATTTGCCACGGGGCTTTGTGGGTCTCGAATCCGTTCGAGGTCCTCAGTTGTCTTCCGGACCACTTTCTTTCGATACCCTTGACAGGTTCTGGGCTCGATACCCTACTCATTGTGGTCTACCCGACTTTCGACTGTACCTGCCTGGTGATTGTTCGTGCGCTGGCAACCTAGTTGCCTATCTTTTTTAGGGACATACACAGGTGACTGCGGGGGTATACCGCGGTACCTAAGATAGAAATTGGACCATGCTTTGCAGAGTATACATGGAGGGTGCTTCCGTTTTCGAGTTTCACTTGCACTGGTAAGTTGCTCTAGTGTTGGTTGTTGTAACTGTTCTTCCAATTAATTTAGTGTTTGCTTGTCTTATCTTCTAGGGACTTTTTTAGTGCATGTTGTTTTTGAATGGTTAGACTAACCTAGTGTGTCTTTGATCTTCTTACACAGTGGAGGATCACGAGCTCCGCCGGTCATGAAGGCTTCTTGTCTTTCCGCCAGTTACACTGGAGCCACCCTCGCCACCACTAAAGGTGAAAGCTAGACCAACAAGGGTCTTTTGAAGCGACCCGGTCACAAGAAATTGGGCCCGACCAACATCCGGAGGAATCGACCGTTTTAGACCTTGGAGCGCAAGCTTTTGGTCTGGTTGAAACCTCCGCCACTGATCTTTCGACACCCATCATCGTACCGATTCATCCTTACGTATACCAAACAGTGTTGCACGCAGCAATGGAAACAAATGTTGTTACTCCTTTTGGGAATTCTTCAATTCCCACTATGGTTGTCACCACAGAAGAGTTTCCACCTCCTAACCCACCGTCACCGGTCTGAGCCACCATGGTCTCGACCGCATCTACATAACACAGTGGTCCGATCTCGTCTTTGGTGGCGGCCACAACTCTTTTCACACCAAGTGCGATAGGCCCTCCGTTCTCATACGGGATGCCTAGTTCAGGTACAAGTCCTGTACTTTCCTACTCCACTTTACAGAATTTAGGTCTGGGGGTAGGGAGATCTAACACTCCTCTACAAGGACACATGGGGGGCACTCCTACTCCTTTTAATGCTTTCCCTTATGGGCGAGGTCATATACCTCCTTCGTCCCCTTCACTCGGTGGCTCGCATCAACAAACCGTCGAGCAACTTGTACACCATAGTTTACTTGGAGCGGGGAGTCAAGGACCACCTTTGCATAATATGTCGGTAGGTTTGACATCGTTTTCTTTGTTCAATGCGTTTGGTAACAACGCCTTCTCATCAACTACTTTCTTAACTGGGGGCAACCCTGATTTTGGACAATCTATTCCTATGCAGGATACTATTCCTGCACAGGGGGCACACCCAGGAACTTTTTTCGCAACAGGGCCTTGGAATTCTTGGCAGGGATCCGTTCCCTCGTCCGGAATGCCGATATGGGGTAATTCTTCCCAAAATCAATGGAACCCCATGCAAAGCACTATGCCTATCCCCATGGGACCGACATGGAGCAATCCTTCCCAAAGTCCTTTGAATGTAATGCATGCCCAACCATCTATGTCCTATTTCGGAAATCTGCCAATGATGTCTCCTCACACGCAAAATCCATATGCTGGCCATGGCCATGGTTTCTACCAGAATCTGGGCTAGCAACTGAAATTTTCCTGGAAACCTGGTGCCAGTCAAACTCCAGGCCCATTTTTCCCAGGTTATCACCAACAACCCAAACTACCTTTCCTGGCAACCTTGCATTTGCCAGACTTGACAAGGTTGTTGAATGACCCTATCTGTGACGATCCGCATTGGCCTCCTATGCCAACGAAGTTGCCTTCGGACATCCCAAAGTTCGAAGCCAAGCCTAATGAAGATCCAGGAGATCATGTGACTACCTTTCATCTTTGGTGCTCATCTAACTCGTTGAAAGACGATTCTGTACAGTTGCGATTGTTTCAATGTACTCTCATTGGGAGTGTCGCGAAATGGTACATTGAGCTCGACCGCTCAAGATACTCTTCCTTCGGTGAACTAGCGATGGCTTTCCTAAACCATTTCCAGTTGCCTGTGAGATACGACGCTGGCATCGAATTGCTGGCCAATTTCTCATAAACTAAAGAAGACCATATCTTTGATCACATTCAAGAATGGAGACGCAGAAAGAGTTTAATTAAGGTACCGGTCCCACTAGCATTCCTGCTCGAGTGGTTTCTTAAGTCTTTGGTCCCATAGTTGTCCAAGGACGTTGTGACGTCGAGAGTATTTTCTGAAGAAGACGCCATCATGAGAGCTCAACAACTTGAGCTAATATATTCTCAGTCCGGTTTATTATACGAGATCTTGCCAGATGCACCACGCTCAATACTTGATAAAACTAGACAGAGAGCTAGACCACATGCCGATGGTATTGTCGGTTCAACACAAACTAAGTCTGTCGAGAAACTAACGACTCAGTTGCAACAATTGTCTATACAACACACAGTGGCTAGCCAAACTACTGCTTTGGCTGCTCCCCCTACCAAAACGTTGGATGTACACACAGTGCAATCGACTAATCCAAAGGCCACCCAATAGCTTGAAGGAAAGAAAAAACAATAGAAGAAGGGTAAAGCGGATAAGAAACCCACCGATAATGCTGGCGGGGGAAATACTGAGAAACAGAAGGCGAGGTATCCATGCAACTTGTGTGCGGAGGACCACCCGACCCACCTTTTTCCCCGGCTTGTAGAGGCCCAAAAGTTTGTGACACAACAAAAACCTACTATATTAACCAATCCATTCCAACATGGGCAAAATCTAACACAGGCCTCTGCAAGCACGGAAGGGGGCAGCCAAGGACCCTCTCCGCTTGCGAACAACCCTGCATATGCGAATGTATATATGGTGAAGAGTGACGCTTTTATATCAACTAGAGCGCATGACTATAATAAACCAAGCACTTATGAGAAGGGTAAAGAAGATGAACTCCCATCTCTTCCTCTATAGATTGAGAAGACATTGGGCGAAACAATGACACACATTCCTAAAGGCGCATTTAAAAGAGCTTCTCATAACCCAAATGCAAGGGCCACCCAAAACTACTCTGTGGTAGAAGATTTATCCCAAACCCCTTGTGCGATGTCCGCTTTGGAGGTCCTCCAAAGCTGCCCTTCCCAGAGGAAATCCTTGTTAACCGCTTTAGGCTCTGCCGAGACTCGTAATCCGGGTACAATCATGCTGGATACAACCGAATTAAAACCTTGCCTGCCTTACCACACAGTGTTTTAGATAGTAGTGGCTTATCCCACAAAAAAATTTACTCGAAATATCTTCCGCACGGTGGTTGATGAGGGTGCCTCAACATGCGTTATGTTGTTGGCCAACCCGTTTTGTCTCCATCACCTACTCTCCTCACCGCTTTCGACGGTCGTTCATTCAGACCACATGGTATCCTTCCTTCTTTTCCCATGTAGTTAGGAGGGAAGACCGTGTGTGTCGAAGTAGAGGTAATTGATGCCCCCCTCGACTATAATCTCTTATTAGGAAGGAGTTGGACTTATGCCATGCAAGCTGTGGTTGCTACAGTTTTCCGGGTCTTGTTGTTTCCACATGAGGGCCGAATTGTGACCATCGATCAATTGTCTTTCTCCAGACCTGACCCTACATTGGGGGCATCCATGGTCCCGATGATTGATAATCCTCAACCAGGTGTCATCAACATATGGGTTGGTTTGTGCCCATCTTTCATGGGTACCTTTGATTACCCGCCCTCTCAAGGTGATATCAAGTTTATATCCAATCACCATAAGGTTGAGATTTTTCAAGTTTCATCGTTTCGCATGAATTACTTCGACAATCCATGGATACTTCCTTCCCCATCGGTCACGATGGATGGGACAAGGCACCCGGGCATGTCCATGCTCTTGCTCGCAACAGAAGTAGTGTACTCTCTAGTTCAACAAACTTCAGCTAACACTGATCCAACTCCTGCACAAGAGTTCAATCCACTTCTAGAGCCTATTTGGGCTCAGGGTTCTCTTGCTGGCACCAATTCGTTAGATTTGGTCTTGCCCTCTGATGAAGCAATAATTGAAGCAATGACTAGTCCGGACAAACCCTGGGAAGATCTTCATCACAGATCATACTTCCTCCCAGAGTTAAGCCAAATTGAAGCAGGAGAATTCACCGTGACTATGATGGGAGATCGGTCTTGTCCTATTAATCTCTTAGCTACCCACAAAGTTTATGCTAAGGGTAATATGGCAACCATCACTGAAACCATACCGATCAATATCTCCCGAAACCCTGGCGTCATGGAGAATGTTTTTGTCGAAGTTGACTGCTCCCCCAGAGAGATTCAACTCTATACATATCTTTTCAAAGAATTCCGCGACGTTTTTGCCTAGTCTTATGAGGAGATGCCAGGTATTGATCCAAAAGTAGTTGAACATGAAATCACAACGTATCTTGATGCCAAGACTATTTGGCAGAAGCTTCATCCAGTTAATCCTAAGAAAGCAACATCCATTAAGGTTGAGGTTGAGAAATTTCTAAAAGCCGGTTTTATCTATCCTATCCATTTTGTTGGAAGGTTTACAGTTGGGAGTAAGCTTGTCATTGATGGCAAGAACAATGATGGCAAAGATCAGCATGATCAGTAGCACATTGATAATGGAAGAGTAAACTCCATTTTAGAATTTTGGATACCGGGAGTTGAAGTGTCGAAACACTTCACCACCGAAGTGGCGAAATCGCGAAGTGACGAAATCACAAGGTGGACGAAATCATGAAGCGGCGAAATCGCGAAGGTGGACGAAATCGCGAAGTGGTGAAATCACGAGAAGATCTAGGTTGTAGGATTTGGGGTATCTACGAAGGCTCAATAGCCGTTAGATATGGTGAAGCATCAAGGCAGATAAGTCCAAGAGTCATCCAACTCCCCAAAACTGTGAAGGAATCTTGGTCATCCATCGGGGACAGTCGTGGACAGTTGATCAAGAGGACACGTGGCGGAAGATCATCATGTCATTGACTGGAAAGTCAAAGGAACGGGGTTCCCTAACTTCTCGAATTCGCGATATGAGAAATCGTGAAATAATCTCAACCATTAGATCGAGGCCAAATATGGACCGTTGATCAGGCACAACGAAGGCTCGTGGAGTTGCGAAGTCCCGATAAAATATTGACCGTTGATCCAAGAGGGATGCGTGGTAGAAGATCAGAGCATGTCAAAGCTCCATCTCAGAGTTTTGCGTATCACGACTTGGAGTGACAAGAACCTCCATCACAGGAATCACGAGATGCAAACTCATGATAAGATCTGGACCGTCATATCACCAAGGGTTTTGGACCGTTGATCTAATCTCCATCTCGGAGCTTCGCCTATCGCGACTTGGAGTGACAAGAACTTCCATCTAAGGAACCACAAGATGCGAATTCACGATAAGATCTGGACCATCAATTCACCAAGAACGTGGATCGTCGATCTGAGCTCCATCTCCGAGTTTCGCCTATCGTGACTTGGAGTGACGAGAACCTCCATCTAAGGAACAACGAGATGCGAGATCGCGATAAGATCTGGACCGTCGGATCTATGGATATTTCAACCATCGATCAGACTCGATGAAGTTTATAAACTCGTGAAATATGAAGCACCTTTTTGGCACAACCTGTGGTCACCGCCGGTGGTCATATGAAGGGAAAGAGTCAGTTTAGATAAGCTCCATTTCGGGGTTTCGGGGATCGCGACTTGGAGAGTCGAGATGCCTCATCTCCAGATTCATGAAATGAAAAATCGTGAAAGCGCTTTATGCATAAGCGCGTGGTCTCAGCCAGTGGTCACACCATCGAAGAGCTGAAGAGAAGAGTACGTGCAGACAAGCTTCCTTTCGACGTTTTGGGGATCGCGACTTGGAAAGTCGAGAAACTTCACAATGAAATTAACGAAAAGGAGAAATGTAAAATCATGAAAAGCACGTTATGAACAAGCGCTTGGTCATAGCCATGGTCATATAAAGGAAGGAGCCAGCGCAGAAAAGCTCCGTTTCAGAGTTTCGAAACTCAGGACATGGAGACTCAAGATGTCTCATCGCAGAATCTCCGAATTGCGAAAGTGCGAAACGGGTAAATAAGGAAAGAACTCATCAGAGTTAATCCAACGATGGAGGTGAACATGAGCACGATCGGAGGGCTAATGTTGATCCTCACAGTGTAACTGCTAGAAACCATTGATGGTTTCTACCAGAGGATGCGAAAAGACTTCTGTGTGATTTCCAGAGGAGCTGAAGAGTTACATGGAATCTGCCAGTGGAATGAAGACGATTCGTGGAGGAAATTGACAGTTGGATGAGGGTTGGAGCTCATAACTGAAACAAATAGGATGAGCTCGACTGTAACAGAGAAGACGAAGAGTCTCAACTGCTAGAGAGAAAAAGGAATCTCGGCATAACACCTAATGATGATAGACACAGGGGTTGAACTGCCAGAGAAGCTGAAGAGTCACGATGATGATCACTCAGAGCACTTGAGATGTGGAGGAGATTGGCGTGGTATGAGTATGCAGAGGAATGGCGAATATTGCATGCACAAGATGCACATAATATATATATACGTGGTACAGAGAAGAGTTGTGGTTGTTGTTGGAGTTGTTGTGGTTTCTATAGTTGAAGGTGATTCATGCGTAAAGAAGGAGGAGGGTGCAACAACTGAATTGAACAGAAGAGGAACTGTGTAGTGAATGGACATGGCACACAGAGCATAAAAAACAGAATAACAGACARCGCAAGTCATGTGTGCAGGAAGGCAATGAGGCAGACAACGCAACGAAATGCAACAGAACAATGATGAGTCTGGTAAGCCACTGTTGAACATTATATCACTGTAATAAGTTTCAGTAGCAAAGATTTATATTTCAGGGTGGAAGGGAGGTGCTAGGGAGGACTGGTGTCCTCAGAGGTTCAAGTGGGTGCTTGAACACAGGGAGTTGGTGCTTCCTTCTAGTAGGTGCTAGAGAAAAATAGAGAGTTGGTACTCTCAGCAAGTTGCAGCTTGCAAAACAGAGGTTGTAGCCTCACAATGAGTTGGTGCTCATATGTATGATAATGTAAAGAATGTAAATAATACTTATCATATAAAGAAGAAGAGGTTTTTACCCTATATGGGTTTCCTTGGGAAATATTTGTCTCTATGTTTCTCATATATGTGACTGATGCTGAATGTGCCATCGTTTATTTCCCTGCATTATTGTGATCATCATTGAGTGCCTTGTAAAGATTTTAAAAGAAGCATCATTGTTTAAGCACAGGAACAACTGATTCACCCCCCCTCTCAGTTGTCCAACACATTTGACCCAATGGGTGTCAAACCCCGTGCCGGTCATTAAAAAACAAAGCACGATTCGTGTATGTACCAACTTCCATGATTTGAAAAAGGCCTGTCCCAAAGATAATTTTCCCACACCTTTCATTGACCAGATCATTGATGAATGTGCGGGTTGCAAAGCCTTTTCTTTCATAGATGGTTTTTCGGGTTATAATCAAATCCAAATCAAACTCAAAGACCAACACAAAACAACATTCATCTGTCCATGGGCTACATTCACGTATCGTAAGATGCCTTTTGGTCTCAAAAATGCTGGAGCCACATTTCAGTGGGCCATGTCTTTTTCTTTCCATGATCTCAAGCATATAGTCGAGGCCTATTTAGATGATTTAGCATCTCGATCTCGCAAGAGAACAGATCATCCCACACACCTCCGACTTATCTTCGAACGTTGTCGCTACTTTCAGATTTGCTTGAATCCAAACAAGTACAGCTTCTGCGTAACGTCGGGATGATTGTTAGGTTTCATAGTGTCAACAATAGGGATCGTGGTCGATCCTATCAAGGTTGAGGCAATAATTCAGTTGCCCCCCCCCCCACGCACAATCCTTCAACTTCAGAGTCTACAGGCCAAGGCGATTTTTCTAAGACGCTTTATCGCTAACTACGCCGAGATCACCAAGGGCTTTATGCGCTTACTTAAAAAAGACATTCCCTTTTGTTGGGACGATGCTGCTCAACGCTCTTTCACCGCATTGAAACATGCACTCACAACTGCCCCTTTTCTTCGGCCACCTAACTATAGCAAAGATTTCTTATTATATCTTCCTGCAACAGAGTCAACCATTGGCATGGTCTTAGTTCAATAATATGATTTGTTCGCTGAATATGTCATTTATTACCTGAGCCGAGGCCTCGTAGGACTGGAACTCAATTATTCTCATATCGAAAAACTTGCATTGGCAGCAGTCCATGCTGTTCAACGGTTCCGTCATTATGTTCTGTTTCGCAAGACCATCGTCATTGTTGTCGTAAATCCATTTCAGTACATGTTGACACGAAGGGTAATAGGCGGAAAAATCAGTAGATGGATAGTCATCCTCCAGGAGTTTGACTTAGATTTTGTTTCCGTGAAGTCCAAAAAGTCACTGGTCTTCGCCGAACTTATTTCGGAACTTCCGGTTGAGTCAGGTGATCTTGTGCCCGAAGAGTCACCTATTAGAGGAGATATGTTTTTGATCACCTCTTTGGATCCATGGTACAGAGATATACTTATCTATCTCCAGACATTGAAGTGCCCCACCACTGCTTCTCGTGATGAGCGTCGATGCATACATCATCAGGCTAAGAATTATCTCATACTCGATGATACATTGTATCGAAGAGGTGTAGACTGCATCCTACGCCGATGTCTCACTCACGAAGAAGCGGTTATCATGCTTAACGATTGCCATACTGGAGCTTGTGGCAGTCATTTGTCTGGGTTGGCAACAACCCAAAAGATTCTACGAGCAGGTTACTTCTAGATGACACTTATCAAAGATTGTATCGAATCGATCAAGAAGTGCCATCCGTGCCAAATATTCTCTCGGAGATGAGGGCACATCCTTCTCCTATGTTTCCTGTCATCACAGTTGGTCCCTTCACCAAGTGGGGGATTGATTACACTACATGCAACACTCCTTCATCAAGGGGGCACCGCTATATCATCATAACTATAGACTACTTCAAAAAGTGGGTTGAAGCTATGCCAACGTTTAAAGATGATGGAGAGACTGCAGCTCTCTTTTTATTCAACCAGATAATAGCCAGGTTCGGCGTCCCAAGGGAGATTGTCACTGACCATGGCAGTCACTTTCAAAACGAGATGATGACCGAGTTAACATCAAAGCTTGGGTTATGGCAGGAACATTCGTCACCTTATTACCCCCAAGCAAATGGTCAGGTGGAAGCTGTGAACAAAACTCTTAAGACCATTCTACAACGAACGATCAACTCAGCCAAGTCAAATTGGCATTTAATGTTATTCTCGACATTATGGGCTTACCGAACATCTATTAAGAATGCAACCGGTTTCTCACCTTTCCAACTCGTTTACGGGCTGGAGGTAGTCTTTCCTATCGAATGTCAGATCCCGTCTCTAAAGTTGGCAGTACAGTTATTGCAAGACACTTCTCCACTTGAAGAACGGTTAGTATACCTTGAATAGCTCAATTAGAAGTGTTGTGATGCAGCCCTAACCAACGAGGCTCACAAACATAAGGTCAAGTGTCAGTATGATAGATTCGTTCGTCCTTGGATTTTCTCTGAAGGTGACCTTGTCCTGGTCTATGACCAAGATAAGGACCCCCTGGGGGTAGGAAAATTCAAACCCATGTGGTTCATACCTTTCATCATAAAAGAGGTTTTAAAAAAGGGCGCTTATCGTCTGGTTGACTTTGAAGGGAATGCTTTGGCAGAGCCTAGAAATGGGCTCTACCTCAAGAAGTATTTCTCATAGGCAGGTCACTGTGGGTAACTTTTTGTAACATATGTATAGTCTTTGTACTATTACTTTTTAGTTTCTTTTATTTTTATGGACATGTCGTTGATGTTATCTTTCGTCACTGTGGCAGATGTCAAGTGATTCCGAGGTGTTCGTTGGGTATGCAGACGGTGCTAGTCGGCACACTCGGAGGCTTGCCTCCGTAGCTTGGGTAATCTTTACACCTCAAGGCCAGTTATTATCTTTCGGAGGTATATGCTTAGGTGACACCACTAATAATGTCGCCGAGTATAGTGCAGTTATTGAGTTGCTTCGTGACGCTTTGTCATTGGGTATCCCTCATCTCCGAGTCTATCTTGACGCTCAACTGGTTGTGTCTCAGTTAAACAAAGTATATCGGGTTCATGATCCAACTTTACACCAACAATTCCTTAGGGTACGTCTCTTAGAACGAAACTTTGATTATATTACATATTTTCATGTTCCTAGGAGATTAAACCAAGTTACAGATACTCTAGCTAATCAAATTTTAGATTGGCATCTTGCACATATATGAAAGAACATTCACATAAAAATGTAAATACATTTTTTGCACACATGATCCATAAGACACAAAAGACCAAAAAAAACCATATATAATATCATAAAGTAACCGAAGTACACAGATGGATGCAAGCGCCTAAAAAATATCACCAATAACGAGTCACAGGGCTTATGCCCTCAAAAAATATATACAAGTAGTGCTCGTGGCACATAAAAATGTCTAGCTAAAGTCAAGGCATGTGGGCCCTGTTATACTGATCCACAACATTGGCTAAACGCCGAAACAACCGGACTCACGTCCGTGGTGCCCCCACTACATGAGGCTGCATAGATGGTGGTAGGTCCTCAATATTTTCCACCAGGACCGTGTGAGTGAGTGAGTGCAATAAAGTTCCGCTTGACTCGTCTCAATACCCTCTCAGCCTCCCCGATTGGAAGATCTCCTGCTAGTGATGGCCCCCCTGTAGCGGCAGGTGCGGCTCCTGGCCGAGGACGACGTATGTTCCTCGCATAGTCAGCCGGTCGCACTGGTCCCACATCTGCACACAACGAACACATATCCGTCAAATACTCTGGTATATAAAAAAATGATATATATATAATAAAAACATTATAAAAATTACATATGTTTAACAAAAAAAAACTACAAAGGTGGAGACTTACCCATCTCCCCTCGCTCCTCACCAGGAGGTACTGGTATCTCAGGATCTCTCGAGAAATCAATCTCGGCATAAGGGTAATCCTCTATAACCGTGATTTGTTGTGACAACCACACGAATAAGTCATCATCGAAGGACTCATTGGTCCTTCTGCCACCCTGTCGCAGCAGTAATACTACCCATCTACACATAGCAGGAACAGAGGCCCGATGTCCTCGTACCACTACTCGAGGACTAAAACTTGGAACTCTCTAAAAAAAGAACAAACACAGAATGGTCCCGAAACCGAAGTTCCTATGTGTCCGCAAACGACAATCTATCAACTACCTTTTCATACACTCAAGCAATGTGGTACTCCAATCAAAGACTTGTGCATTTAAGCACTGGACTGCACAGTTCATCTGTGCATGGGATGCTTGATGTAGAGCAACAGAACCAGTAATTCGCCCAATAAGCAATACTATCGCCTGTAGCGATAAGTCAGTGATCTTGCTTATGGGCACCTGCGTGCTCGAGCAGTCTGTATCATCTGCATAGTATAGACCTATCAATTCTGCTATGTTATGCGGCCCCGAAGGAAAAGTCTGGAAGTTGACTGGTTCCCCTCTCCTGGAGAGGCCAGTCAAAAAGTAAATGTCCTCGACCGTGGGCACCAGTGAATACCCCTCTAACATGAATGCCTCTACATCTGGATGCCAGTAGTCAACCAAGACATTTAGTAGCCTAGGTTGTGCCCACATAAAAGGACATAGGAAAAACTTGAGTAACCCACGTTGCATCAAAGTAGCCACAACATTGGGGTCTTCCCCAACCAAGTCACTAACCTCTTCATGCTTTCTTTCTCTCCAGTGGACATACATCTTGCAAAACACCAAGGTTCAGGAGGGTTAACCCTTATTTTTTAAGCCTTTTTCATTCAATAAGGGAGACCACACGTGCTGTAATGTCGACAATCGTGTGTACACATGTGCAGAGTTTACTCTGCCCGAATGTACATGCGGCCTGTTCTGAGACAGCCCGCGTGGACCTAGGGTCGACCTTTTAAAGGTCGACGCCCCCCTAAAAAATGAAACCCAATGCAAAAATAAAGACATAAAATGCAATATAAGAGAGTTTGTACTTACTTGGTCCAGACAGAAGTTCGTTTCGTCCACTGTAGCTCCCATAATCATCGCTTTTGACAAAGGGGGTCTTTTGGCTCCAGAGTCATTTTCCAAATCAACAATGGTGATAATGAGCTGCCAACTTCTATTTATAGACTTTTTAGCCTCTTTTTGTCACTTTTTTGGCCTCCCTTATCATTTTATTTATACCAAAAACCATTTAGAGTGATTCAGGAGTTGCATAGGAGGGATATGATCGGGTATTGGGACAATTTTTTGGAGTTTTGAGTAATTTTCGACGGTTCGTGATTTTTTTTTTTCCGAGGATCAACTTGAGCATATAGGTTAGGTTTCTACCTTGACTTTTGTATCTTGTTGTATTTTTCCTTTGCCATAGGATCGATCCCATCAGTTTGTGACACAGAACCATCATAGCTGCTTTAGAAGTGTCACAAATTGGTGGTAGAGCTTACCAGAACATGGATGCCCTAGGTAGATCCTGGTTGCATTATGGTATCCATGTTGTTTCTAAAAAACTGTAGGCTCGGGAGTCCTTGTAGTTTTTCCTGAATACGAGTTTGAGACTTATTTGCATGATTCTTCTTCGCTCTTGACCTCACCCTTAGGACTCCCAAAAAATAACGGGTCTTCTTTTAAGCCCTTTTTTCAGACCCTCTAAACATGAAAAGATTGCCGAGCGATCTTGTGGCCTTTCACGCTCATTAAACTGAAATTTGAAGTCACGTCTGTCCGACGGTAGTTTACCCCTTTTTCGGTCCGGACGGTCAATTGTACGAACAAAGGTATACTCTATGGAACTTCAGTTCTATAGAAGAGTACTCTCAGGTATAATTTTATCCCTTTTTCGGGCCTGAGGGACTAAACTTGTGAAGAAGGAACCCCCACAGAGTCCATAGTTAAGCTCTTTTTAGACTCCCTAAAATTGAAAAGATTGTTGAGTGACCTTATTCTTTCTCACTCGTTAAATTGGTCCAGAAGAATATTCCTGACGGAGTCCATAATTAATCTTTTTTCAGATTCCTTAAAAATGAAAAAATGGTCGAGTGATCTTGTTCTTATCACACTCGTTAAAATGGTTTTGAATAGACGTCTTGTCGGTGCTAGTTTACCTCTTTTTTGAACCGATGAGACTATCTTCGAAAAAGGTACCCCAATGGAGTGTCCTTTTATGATTGTTCAAACTCTCTAAATATGAAAAACCATCGAGCTTACCTTCTCTAGGCTCGTTAAACTTACATCGAAGGACGTTACCATTGTGTGTTTTGTTAACCGCGTTTGCATACCTTATACGCCAACCTTGTAGCACTTTGCTTCTGCATCTTAACAACCTTGCCCCCCAGAGGATTTTTCCTGAGTATCATTATTCTGAACATCAGTCTTGTCCTTGTGCATTGAGCTTGTATGTTTTTCATACTCGTTCCTCCATTGTAACGTAACATTCCTTTATTATTTTTTCCAAAATTATTGAAAAAAACAAAAAAATCAAATATACCCCAAAAAGAGGAAGGGAAAAGTATTTTCTTTATTGGCAACATAATGAGTCGCCCTTGGATAAAGCACATCTGTCTGTTTGTTTGTCAAACTATGGGATGTAATACGACCTTAGGAAGATGTTCTCGCTACATAGAGTTGTGTCCTCCTCCATTTGGTTATTCTTCCAAACATATTGAGAGTTTGCGTTGCCTCCTGATTCGTAAACTTATGATTAATGCCATGCTTCCTAAGTCTCATCATTTGTCATGCTGTTGTCCAAGGGAGTTTTCTACCAAGCCTAAGTCGGCCCCTCTGCAATTTGTCTCTTGCCCTCATACTCGGCCATCCTGAATGTCCAATCAAGTCCTTGTTCGAAATCAATGAAGCCTTCAGTCCGATCATCAAGATTATCTAGTCCATGACCGATGAGCCGTCGAAGACCTCTGGGTAGTGAATTCGTACACCCATATTACACTCCTACCTTGAGTTTTGAAGATTTTGAATTTGTTTCTCGAGCTCTGAAGATCTCATCTCCAACCATCAGGCCGTATCAACTTCTAGAAGATGGATACTCTATATGTATATGTTTTTGATTTCGAGATGTAGCTCCACTGTGTATTGTTCACAGCTACACTTTATATAGTTATTTGACATGGATATACAGTGTATTTGATTGGTAGCCATGATTCTATTTTATCCCGAACATAGGTATGCCCGCCTCGGTGAGACATTTGTTATTTTTCAGACGACGCCTCCCAGTTCCTGGGACCTGGGCTCACTTGTTCGGCGCATCCGTAAAGATTGGTAATGTATTTCGGCCATTAGATGCTCTTTTGACCTCACACATTAGGGGGTATCTATTATAACCCTAATTTGCACCATACATGCTTACTTGGCATCAGGCCATCTCAGATCCCTTCTTTGCCAAAAGCACTGCTGGACAACTCTTTAAAAAACCTCTTATATAAGGTTCCATGCGCCCTACTCCATTACTGCACACGTGTACACACTAGCTGACCTCAAACAACCCGCGTGGACCGACAAAAGCATTAAAAAAGGAAAGTTTCCGATGGAACACACAACTTTGGGTGAGTTAACTGAAACTCCCGGCCATGCATGGCCGAGGGTTTGTCCAAATACTTAGCTTCTTCTAGCCTATAAAAGAAGGGCTAGGGGTCCCATTTGGAGGAGGAGAAAAAGAGTAAAGAAACTCTACCCAATTGCATATTCCCATTGTCCCAACCCTTTAGCCATCCTTGTGCAAGAAGAGATACAAAGCAAAGAAGTTGGAGGACATTTGAAGAGGAGCCCAAGATCAAGATTCGTGGAGCAGTGGCTGGTCTGGACATTGTAAGTTGATTCATTAAAGTTAATAATAAAGAAATGCTTTTCCTGTCCCACTATATGAGTTCTTCATAGTTCAGTAAATATATGTTTGAATCTCTAACCCATTAGTCTGTAGGTAAAATGCATGTGTACTTTGTTGCTTGTTTTGTATGCAGGTCAGCCTTGGGAGGAGAGCTACCAACAAGTGATCAAGCGAGAAGAAGGATCGACATCGACCATACAGAACAAGGTATGTTGGTCTAACCATGTATTTGTTGAAAATAAATGGGGATTAAGTTTGGGACGAAAGTAGAAAGTAGTTTTCTTTTGGTCATATCTGCGTGCATACTATAACCCTATTTGCTAGTCCGTAGGGGGATTTCCCACCACAACAGGGGTGCAGGCCAAGGAAACGGGGAATGTTGAGCTCAAAATCATTTTCACACATAGCCTTGGTGATGGTGTAAGGTCCATAATAGAGTGGGTGGAGCTCTCGATGGGGGCCTGTAAGGCGTTCTTTCTGCAAGTGCAACCAAACTTTGTCACCTACATGAAACTTATGTGGGACCTGATGTTGATCATGGTGCTGCTTGTACTTGGAATTAGATTTCTGCAAAATATCCTGAACCTGTTGATCCATGTGGATATTGGTAGCCAACCACCTATTCCAACTGGCTCCTCTATACAGTTTTAGTTCAACACATTCTTTTGTACTTCTTTGTAATGGTGGGTTCTACACTTATGGGGCTATCTGAAGCCCCACACATATTTGAGGTGGATATTGGTGGCCTCTCACCTAATCCAACTAGCTTATTTTGTATGTTTTCATGTCAACACATCTTGTTGTACTTCTAGGGTCGTTTTGGGGCCCTTAACAATGTTTTTATGGCTCTCCACTGTCAAACTATAAATGGAGTCAAAGTTTGACGGTGTAATGTGTAGTTATCTAAAATACCTTTCTAACGAGATATCACGCGCCTAAAATGAAGGTCGTATGAAAAAGTTGCAACCCCGAGAAGTTGAGGTACCAACTTACCCATAGGGGACCACATAAATTTTGGCGTTTCACCTCCTAGGGTTAGGTTTTTGTATGTCTAGGGTTTTGGCATTCATGAATAATATTAAAAATGCCTCTAGAGCCTCATTGTAATCATTTTTATCATATGGATGTGCGTAGTAGCCACATCTCTTCTCAAAGATAACTACCACCATTCGAGCAAGTGTTTCAGTTATGTAGTTTTATAGTTTCGGCCTATTTCATTTATTCAATAAAAGATATTGTTCACTTGATATCTGTGTTGTTCTTCACATCTTTGTGTTTACTGTATTCAGTCTGTTAATCAGTTTGTTCCGTTCCTAAATGCGGATCAGTGGTATCAGAGCGGTCTGCTCTTCATTTATTTTTCTTCATGCATGTCCCCGACAAGATCTAGGTACAAGAAGTTGGGACTCGAACCAATTGAGCCATTGCTAGATTGGTTGAGATGAGCCTGACAACAACCCATGGGAGATGAAAAGAAAGATGATGGAGTAGGAGATGATTTTAAAATGTTTCTCGAGGAAGCCCTTGCGCAACAAAGGAATGAAATGATGGACAAGTTTGCGCAGATCCTTCAGCGACTTCCCACAGGAGAAGCATATTCATCAAGCGGCCATGCAACCCCCTTCAAGGTACAGGTAAATTTTGATATTCCACTATTTGAAGGACTAATAGATGCAGATGTTGTAGATAAATGGTTGAATCTGCTCGAAGGGTGTTTTTTGGTCCACTATTTTTCCGATAGGGAAAATAATACTTTTTCACTCTTAAAGACCATCTCCCATGTTAAGGACTGGTGGGACACTTACTCCGAGCAAAGGGCCATAAAGGAATCTGCAATATTTGTGGTTGCCCCTACATGGGATTCCTTTCGGGATGCCATTAAAGAATAATACTACCCTGTTGGAAGCTATGAGGAACAATACACTAGATGGACCACTCTGCGTCAAGAAAGGGACCATACAGTACCAAATTTCACTAATATTTTCCATACCCTGCGCACCAAATTGGGTATCAAAGACTCTGAGCGACATCTGGTGCTCAAATATCATGGTTGTTTGCATATATACATTCAAACAGAAATGGATTTTCTGGACATCTCCTCATTGGGTACAACTTATAGATACGCTATCAAGATCGAGCAGAAATTTAAGCAGAAGCGGCGAGAGTTCGGATCTGCAAACTCCTCACAGTCGAAGTAGGGAAAAGGAGTCCCCAAAACACACAGTAAGGGACAGAGCATAGATGGCCACTATGAGGACAACTAGTCCAGGCTACAACAAAATAAGGGAAATGAGAAGACGAAGAAGGACACGGGGAAATGGTGTGAGTACCATAAAATCCCTTGGCACAACACTGAAGAATGTCTCTCCAAGCAGTCACTCTTGGTCAAGCTGAAGGCTTCTGATTCAGAGGTCGATTTTGATTCTGAATCAAATCTCGAAGGAGGGAAGCATATTATTGATGTTGAACCTAGTGCCACTATCGCTACCACCAAAGTCCAACCAAGCAAACCAGAAGAACCAGAGGAAGGGAAACACCTCTTTCACTCATAGATGTGGGTAAAGGGGGCTCTGCTTCATTTCATTGTCAATAGCGGCAGTCAGAAGAACCTAATTTTAGGAGAGGTCATCAAGCAGTTGGACCTGCCGATGACACCGCACCCACATCCCTACACCATCAACTAGCTTCTCCAAGGAAGAGATCTTCGTGTTAGCCAACAATGTCGTCTGTCCTACGACATCAAGCCTTTCAAAGATGAGGTATTGTGTGATATTTCTCCCCTTGAATTTTGTGATGTTCTTTTAGGACAACCATATTTGTGAAAGCATCATGTTGTGTATGAGTCTAGACCCTGCAGTGTTATTATTACTTTGGGTAGACAATTGTACAGGATGCCAGAGGTAGCGTCGCCTACCGTTATTTCTTTAATCTTTGATAAGCAATGGAGTAAGGTCATTTCACAGACCAAGAATTTTGTCTTCTTTGTGATCCATGCTCATAGTAAGAAAAAGGTCGTCGCCACATCTATGGCCTCTACACAAAGCCTCTCTTTGTAGCAGAAGCAAGTGGATGGGATCGTGGAAGAGTACAGAGACATATTCTCCTCACCCATGAGGTACCGACACACTGCCAAGTCAAGCATCCAATTGATCTAACCCCCGATGCACCTCTTCCTAATGGACCAGTCTATTGTCGCTCGCTGGTGGAAAATGAAGAAATTAGGCATTATATCCAAGAGCTTGTTCAAAAGGAACACATCGGACCCAACTCCTCCCCTTATGGAAGCCCGATTGTACTAGTGCAGAAGAAGGGTGAGACTTGGAGACTCTGCATTGATTACAGAGCCTTAAACAAAATCATAGTCAGGAATTGGTACCCAATTCCCATGATTGATTACCTTCTTGACCAACTCAATGGGGAAAATTTCTTCATCAAGATTGACCTAAAGTCTGGTTACCACTAGGTTCTCATTGAACCAACTGATGTATGGAAGACAAACTTCAAAACTAAAGAAGGTCAGACCCTTTGGCTTAACAAATGTACCAACCACTTTCATGAAGTTGATGGATGATGTATTGTGACCCTTTACCAACTCTTTTGTGGTGGTATATTTGGATGAAATCCTCATCTTTAACAAAAATTGGGAGGAGAACATGTGACATATTCAACAGGTTTTGAGCACTCTGCAGCAACACAAGCTAAATTCCAACTTGGAAAAATGCTCCTTTGGCATGAACAGGGTCCAATAATTGGGATACATTGTTGATGAGCATGGGGTACATGTTGATCCAGCTAAGATCCAAGTCATCTATGACTGGCCAACCCCAACCACACTAACCGAGCTTCAGAGCTTCTTGGGACTGGCCAACTTCTACTGACGGTTCGTGTTGGGATTCTCCCATATTGCATGGGCCTTTAGCCAGGTGACCAAGAGCGGTCGCAGGGAAAAGTTTGTGTGGGGGAAGGAACAAAAATGAGCATTCGATGATCTGAAGCATCGCTTGTGCTTAGCTCCATTTCTCTCCTTTCCCGATCTGCAACAATTGTTTGAGATTGATACTGATGCATATGACTATGTTGTAGGCGCATTTCTCACTCAACACGGTCATCCGGTGGCATACCATAGTGAGAAATCTCAGATACTATCCGAAAATAACCCACATATGACAAGGAAATGTATTCCATTGTACAAGCTTGTCATCAATGGAAACATTACATTCTAGGAAAGGAGACGATAATCCACATTTATCACAAGCCTTTGGAGTTCATACAGACACAGAGAGAATTGCAGAACGACCGCCATCATAAGTGGTCCACCTACCTACAGTAGTTCCATCTCAACAACAAGTATAAGACAGGGATCTCAAATCATGTCGATGACTTCCTCGGTCGACCTCCCATGGTTGCACTCACCACTGTGCTCCATTCTTGTGGACATGAGGCATTTGAGTGGCCCCAACTTTATCAACAAGATCCAGACTTCGTCACCACCTATCAGCTCTTGGGTACATGCACGACTGTCACCGATTTTCACATTCAGGATGGACTATTATGCCATCTAGGTCATCTCTGTGTTCCTACAAGTGAGCGTGAAAAGATGATTTGGGAAGCCCACTACAGTCGGATGGAGGGACATTTTGGCGTGGAGAAAACTTTGGTCGTTCTTCAGAAACATTTTTATTGGCCAAAACTTCGACAAGACGTCAACAAGTATATCAGATCTTGCACTGCCTATGCCATTTCCAAGCCAACCATCAAGAAGCAAGGCTTATACACCCCTCTTCCTACTCCCGAGAAGCCTTGGGAATCCATCTCATTAGATTACATGTCTGGCCTTCCATACACCAAGCAAGGCAATGCTTGTGTATTTGTGGTCGTTGATTGGTTTTAGAAGATGGCCATCCTCACACCCTGCAAGAAGAATATCATGGCAATAGATAATGCCAAGCTCTTCTTTGAACGAGTGTGGGTCCATTTTGGGATACCACAGACCATCATCTACGATCTAGACAATAGGTTCCTCAACACATTTTGGTCGAGTCTCTGGTCACTATTGGACACCAAGCTCACTAAATCCAATGCTTTCCACCCCCAAACAGACGACAAAACATAGGTCATCAATCGGATGATTGTGCACATCCTACGCATGTACAACTCTAAGAATCCACGTACATGGGATGAGAGTCTCCCCTATGTTTAACACATTTACAACAGGGCTATCCATAGCTTCACCGGCCATAGCCCCTTTCAGGTGGGGTAGGGATTCCAACCCTTGGGTCCCATTGATGTTGCACTACCTCTTGCCACCACACTGACAGACTTTTCCCATGTTTTGTTTGAGACTGACAAAACCACCAAATTCATTGAGCGGATTCAACACATCTGCCAATAGGTCCATGAGATTTTATAGAAATCCAATGCTAAGTATAAGCAGCGCCATGATCAACACAGGGTACCACACCAGTTTCACGTTGGATACAAAGTCTGGTTACATTTGCAGAAGGAGCGTCTCACAGGGCCCAATCGAAAGCTCCGCCCACTTCGTTATGGGCCTTACACTATCACCAAGGTTGTGGGTAGCAATGCTTTTGAGCTCAACACTCCACCCTTCCTTGGCTTGCACCCAGTGTTCAATGTGGACCTCCTTCAATCATATTTTCCACCATTATTGGACACCTCAGAGATCGCAGAATATATGACACCGACATAGCTCAACCTTGACTACATGGAACTAGCATCCACTGATAAGATAGTGAACAAACAAGTCAAGGGCGCTCTGTAGCAGAGGATCCAACTTTATCGGGTTGTGAAGGCAGGGCAACTCACACCAAGGAAAGTGGCTCACCTGGGGCCAAATTCAACAGAAGTTTCCTCACATGATGGGGGAAATCAACGCAATGGAGACCATTTCTTCCTAAGGGTGGAGGATTGACCTAAGTGGTTATTGGTGGCCACCCACCTATTCCAACTGGATCCTCTTGACAGTTTTAGTTCAACATGTTCTTCTATACTTATTTGTAATGATGGGTTCTACACTTTCGGGGTTGTTTGAAGCCCCACACATCTTCCAGGTGGATATTGGTGGTCTCCCACCTAATCCAACTAGATTATTTTGTATGTTTTCATGTCAACACATCTTTTTGTACTTCCAGGGCCATTTTGGGGCCCTTAACAGTGTTTTTTTGGATCACCACAGTCAAAATATAAACATAGTCAAATTTTGACGGCATAATGTGTAGTTCTCTAAGAGACCTTTCCAATGGGCTATCACGCATCGAAAACAGAGGTCGTATGCAAAAGTTACGACCCCGGGAAGTTGAGGTACCAACTTACCCATAGGGGCCCACATAACTTTTGGCATTTCACCTTCTAGGGTTAGGTTTTTGGATGTCTAGGGTTTTGGCATTCATGAGTAATATCAAAAATGCCTCTGGAGCCTCATTGTAATCATTCTGCTCAGACGGATGTGCATAGCAGCCACATCATTTCTTAGAGATAGCTACTACCATTCGAGCAAGTGTTTCAGTTTTGCAGTTTTATAGTTTCAACCTATTTCATTTATTCAATAGAAGACATTGTTCATTGGATATATGTGTTGTTCTTCATATCTCTGTGTTTATTTTATTCAGTTTGTTAATCAGTTCATTCCGCTCCTAAATCCAGATCACCTGTTGGCGGATGTGTTGGATCCGCTAAATGAATTGGGTGTCTTTGTCAGCTTCAGTTGGAGCAGGGGATGAGTCAGCCGAGGTGGCCTCAAGGGGTAGTGCAACATCCATGGGACCCAATGGTTGGAATCCAAAACCCACCTGAAAGGGGATGTGGTCGGTTGAGCTATGTAGAGCTCAGTTGTAGCTATGTTTAACATAGGGAAGACTCTCATCCCATGTGTGGGGGTGCTTGGAATTGTACATGCGTAGGATATGAACGATCATCTGATTGACAACCTTAGTTTGGCCATCTGTCTGGGGGTGGCAAACAGTGGATTGTGTGAGCTTGGTGTGCAACAGTGACCAGAGGCTCGACCAAAATGTGTTGAGGAACTGATTATCTCGATTGGATACAATGGTTTGTGGGATTACAAAATGTACCCATAATTGTTCAAAGAAGATCTTGGAAGTGGCCTCTGTTGTGACACTCTTCTTATAGGCGGTCAGGATCACCATCTTGGAAAAACAATCAACAACCAGAAAATCACAGTCAAGAGTAGGAAGAGGGGTGTATGAGCCATGTTTCTTAGTGGTCGGTTTGGCAATAATGCAGACAATACATGACCTGATATAATTTCCCACATCATGTTGAAGTTTCAACTAGTATAAATTTTTCTGCAGTACTGACACTACCTTTTCGACGTCGAAGTGTCCTGCCACCCAACTATAGTGGGATTCCCAAATCAGCTTTTCTCGCTCGCTTGATGGAACACAGAGATGGCCCAGATGGTAAAACAACCCATCTTGAATATGGAAATTAGAGACAATTGAGTTTGCACCCAACATTTGGTAGGTGGTGGCTATGTCAGGGTCTGTCTCATAGAGGTGGTGCCATCTAGAGGTCTCATGGTCACAAGAGTCAAGCACTGTGGTGAGTGTCGTGACTAGAGGTCGGATGAGGAAATCAGTGACTCGTTTGGTACTTCCTGTTTTTATTTGATGTCGAGGTGGAACTTTTGTAAGTATGTGGCCCACTTCTGTTGGCAATCATTCTGCAATTTTCCTTGTTTCTGCATGAACTTCAGTGGCTTATGATTAGTGTGGATGATTGTCGTCTTCCCAAGAATATAATGTCTCCATTGGTGGTAGGTTTGTACAATTGAGTACATTTCTTTATCATAAGTAGGGTACTTATGGAGAACATCTGAGAGTGTCTCACTATGATAGGCCATGGGGTGGCCATGCTGAGTGAAAACGATGCCCATAGCATAGTCTGAAGCATCTGTCTCGATCTCAAAGGGTTGTTGTAGGTCCGATAATGAAAGTATTGGGGTTGAGAACAAGCATTGCTTCAAATCATCGAACACTTGTTGTTGGGACATGCCCCACACAAATATTTCCTTACCGCCACCCCTAGTTATTTGGCCGAGGGCCCATGCAATATGGGAGAATCCCAACACGAACCTGTGATAGAAATTGACAAGGTCCAAGAAGCTTCGAAGCTCAGTGAGCGTGGTTGGGGCAGGCTAGTCACGGATGACCTGGATATTGGCTGGATCCAAATACAAACCATGCTGATCAATGATGTTGCCTAGGTAATGGTCCGTGTCCATGTCGAAGGGGCATTTTTCCAGGTTGGTATATAGCTTGTGTTGCCGCAGGGTGTGCAGAACATGTTGAATATGTTGAAAGTGCTCCACCCAAGTCTTGTTGAATATGTTGAATATTTTCCATCATCCTCATGAAAGTGGTTGGATCATTTGTTAAACTGAAGAGGTACTCATCTATCTGAGTGGGGGAAAAATTGAAGGAAGTGGGTCAAGTTTTTGGGAATCCTTTATGGAAGCTATTGTCGCCCTTGAACATGGAACTTGTTTGCGTGTCATCTTATAGTTGGGTAATCCGCTTGTCTTTGAGTCATACCAATTCCATGTGTCACCATAATTTTTCGTCCAGTCAAAGAGTGCTCTTGGTACTCGTTGATTCAATGCTTCCAAGTTAGTTCTCGTGCCTCATTATGTTCAAGGGAAGTTTCAATTCAAACAATCCATTTGCAATATTTCCAATTTCTATTTCCTATGTCATCCCATACTCATTCGATTCCCCATCTTACATCACTTTCCTGTGTCAGTTTGATGTCGATGATGGGGGATACATCAAGGCCCTCCTTCAACGAGTCTTTTCCTGTCAAATTAAACACATCATCCATGAATTAGACTTAGAAACCAGTTAGTTCCTTGGGACCTGGATGCCTCAGTTGCAGGCCTCCTTGCTTATTAAAGTAGGTTTACATCATTGACCTCTGATTGGATGATTCCACGAATGTTTGACCTCAACTCATTTATTCACATTCGTTGGAGTGTACAAGGGTACCTTGGGAGTCATTGAGATCATTGATGATTTCCCTCGCACTTGTTAATGGTTTATCTCAATGATCGGTAATCAAGTGGTTTCTACCATGTTCGACATCAAATCATATATTCACATGTCTATATTCGTACCACATCGGGATTGGGATGAAGACCTTGGGTTGAGCGTTCACTCTGTTATCTTCTTTTTCCAGGATGTGAAGGATATCATTTGAGTATGATGATATATATACTGTCACATAGATCCATATTGTATTGGTTCGTGGCTATTTTTTATTATCTCATAGATCCACTGTATATTTTTAGTGGCTACAATAAATTCATGTCATGGAGGTATGGATCCACATTGTATCTTTGGTGGCCATATCCTTAGTCAATATTTTTCATGGATCCACAGTGTATTGGTTGGCGGTCGTGCTTTGAGTCATCTCGTATTCCGAGCATAGGTATGTCTGCCTTGGAAATGGAACATATATTAATATTGTTTGATGGTTGTTTGCATCTTCTTCCAGGTTTTCCAACTCCACACCCTTGCATTGAATAATTGTAAAGTGTTTTGGCCATCAATTTCTCTTCTGAACTCACACTTTAGGGGGCAATATGTTACACACCAAAATGCCACACTTAAGTGCCCCACCCTAAGTGTTGCAAGTGTCGTAAAAGTGTCATACACACCTTGATAAGTGTCACATACACATTGACACCATGAAATAACATATGTCACAATCCCTAGTCAATGTGGAGGAGAAATATATTATATGAAGGTCAAAATACTATGTGCACATGAATTAGTTATTAATATTCATAAAAAGGAAAGTAATTTAGTGTGAGAATCCACCTCACATTTAGTTTCCTAATCTCAAGGAGAGTTTGAGAAACTCAGGGATGGTTTATATATTTTCTCAAACCAAAATAATAATTTTGTGGATCTCGAGAGGAATTTCCTCCTTAAAATCCTTGAGAGATATTTTCTCCCTAAAATCCTTGAGAGATATTTTCTCCCTAAAAATCTTGGAGATCCCATTTTAATGGATCTAATGAGTGATATTATACATGGTGGTTAAGCCTCCAAATACTATATAATGAGGTATTTCCATGGAGAAGAGAGAAAAAATTAGAGGTATCAAACCTTTGATTCTGGAGGAAGGAGGAAGCTTGGAGATATCAGAATTATGATCATGGGATTCATGCAAGGGTTTGGTCGAGGATATATTGGAGGAGTGTTGCATCATCATCCATTTTTGTAAATATTCTCTTTGGGTTCTCATTTTAATATACTTGGCTTATTTCCTTCAATCTTGTGTATTCTTGCATGTGCTTGTCTACCATTCCTTCAATATTTGTAGATGAATTTGTTTGATCTAATATTGTAGAGTAGGAGTTGTTTGTTTTTCTTTTCCATCTATTACATTGCAGGTATCAATATTTTCTAAGGATTTTGGAGATCAATCTCAGATTGGAAGCAGGGAGGACAAACTTCGAAACTAGGTGCATCACACCTTTTCTCCCTCTCTCTCTCTTTCTGATTAATTAAAATAAATTCCAAGGGATGTTAGTGTCCACTTGTGTTTTTCTGTCTTGGTATTAGGGGTCTGTAATCCAAGGGAAAGTTCACCTGTCCATAGGGTAATATTTCCGTAACACCCATGTTGACCCTTAATTCTTTCATGATGATGAACAATACCATGACACCAAGGCTCTTACAAAGACTAAAATCAAAACCATGCTCATGGAAAAATCAAACATGAGTTATGACATGAGATATAAATCAAAGCCTAAAAAATTAAAGACCATATGACTCAAACCTAGAAATCTACAAATATTTTGACCCCTACACATCCTATGTGCTAACATCTGGCTCCACAGGGGATGGAGACCTCCTTGCGAGGCTCCAAGAACATGTGGTTCTAGTGAATTATCCAATTGGCAAGGAGTCATTATTAAAATAAAACATAACTGACTAATAAATTGGTATTTACAATGGAATGAAGCTATCCATGGATTTTAGAAAAGGTATTTCTTGGGTGACTAGGAATTTCAGCATCCTCCAAATTGTGCAGCTTAAAAGTATTATTTTGTAAAACTTCAGAAATTTTAAAAGGACCAACCCAAAGGGATTCAAATTTACCATGTTTTTCCTTATCTTTCCTTTGAGCATCCCATTTGAGTACCAAGTCTCCAAAATGAAAACATTCCTTCTTCACCTTCTTGTCAAAAACTTCTTTGATTTTTTGGTGATGACTCCGTGCTTTGTCAGAAAGATACTCTCTGGTTTGCTATACTTCCACAAGTTGATGCATACTCCTGATCATGTCATCTGGTTCCCCTTATTAGTATTGAAGAAAATTTTCCTCAGGTAAAGCTAACTGAGCTGGGAAAACAACTTCAGTTCCACAAACCAGCTAAAATGGTGTGGTGCCAATTGACCTTTTGGTGGTTAATTTGTCTTCCCATAGGGAAAACTTCAACTTTGAATCCCATGATTTCTTATTATATTCCAACAATTTTCTGATAAAATTCACTAATATTTTATTGGAGGATTATACTAAGTGATTACCTTGAGGGTAATAGGGAGTGGAGTGGATAAGTTGAAGACCAATTTTTTCATAGAATTTCACCAGGGGCTCAACCGTAAAAGATATTGCGTTATCAATGAAAATTTTATTTGGGAAACCAAACCTTGAAAAAATATCTTCCAAGAAGCCAATACTTACTTTGTGTGTTTCATTCCTGGTGGGAATGGATTCTATCCATTTGGTGAAGTAATCGGTAGTAGTCATAATCCAACGGTGCTAGACACTTGAGGATGGATGAATTTCTCCAATAAATCTAATCCCCACTACTGAAAAGGGCCAGATACCACTATGGGTTTCAGAGGAAAAGATTTGAGTTGCTATTTTCCTAAGAATTTATGACATTTGTCACAAGTCCTGATATTTGCACACACATCAGTAGATAAACTAGGGAATAAGTACTCAAATCTAAGTATATTTTATGTTGTAGTCCTCCAGAAGTGATGGCATCCACATAAACTCCCATGAAATTCACTCATAGTTTATTTTTCCGCTTCTGTATCTAAACATCTTAAAATAATCCCTAACGGATATTTCCAACACATAACCTAATCAACAATACAATACCTGATTGCTTTAAGTTTCAAAGCCCTTACATTGGTCTTCTCAAGTCTAGTGGGATGCTGCAAATTTTGCAGGAAATAGATGAGGTCCTTGTACCAACTGCATTTTTCCAATTTGAGTTGATTTGCAAGTTGTTGCTAGGAATACCAGATTGTTGATTTACAGAGTTAGCACTCATGAAATTTACTCCTAGTGCCTTACAATTGGATTCATCTAGCAATCTGGCTAAACCTTGACCTTTTACTAGCTTGGTGGGTTTCACCTCAAGATCAAACTCCAAAATATTAGAAATCCACTTACTTATTTTCCCATCTATATTAGGATGAATCAAAATTTCTTTAACAAAGATTGAAGGAACATAAGCAATAATGTTTTAGTGAAGAAAATATACCATGAAATATTTTAGAACTTTGACTAAAGCATAAGCTTGTTTTTCCATGAAGTCATATCTGACTTCAACATCTCTCAAGGCCCTACTGAAAAACGATATAGGTTGCTCCATTCCATCTAAATTCTTCTGAAGAAGGACAACAACTAATGTATCATTTGAGGCAAAGGAAAAAATCAAAAAAATATTTGAGTAGCCACGACTGATCAAAACATGAGCATCAACCAGTGCTTGTTTTATCTGCTAAAAAAAACTCATAGCTTCTGGTGTACATTTTACTTCATTCCCTTTTCTCAGCATTGAAGTGATGAATTTCACTAACTCAACAAAGTTAGATATAAATATCCTCAAGAAGTTATCTTACCTAATAAGGACTAAATTTATTTCTTGGACCTTGGGAGAGAAATAGTTTTGATAACCTCTACTCTATTTGGGTCAATTTTTACTCCTTCAGCTGAGACAATATGTCCTATCAACTTACCTTCCTTCATGGAAAAAAGAGACTTCTTGGGATTAAGGGACAACCCATACTTTATGCACTTCAGATACACCTTCTCTAAATGCGGGTAATGCTCTTGATCAGACTTGGAAAACATTGTGATATCATCCAAGTAGATAACCACAAACTTGTCTTTCTCTCTAATAAATGCAATGTCCATTGCATGTTGGAAAGTTTCCTGTACATTCATGAGACCGAATGACATATTGACATACATGAATGTACCCCAAGGAGTGGTAAATGTTGTCTTTTATCTGTCCTCTGGTAAAACATAAATCTGATTGTAGCCCAAAAACCCATCAATCATTGAAATCCTGACTGAGCCTGTCACCCTTTGCAAGACATGCTCTAGTTTTGGTAAGGGGTAGTTGTCTTTTCTGGAACACCTCTTTAAGTTCCCGAAGTCAACACAAATCTTGATATAACCATTCTTCTTTTTGACAGAGACCAAATTATCTATCCAATCAGAATACCTCTGAGGTATAATGATATGGGAATCAAGCAATTTTTTGACCTTTTCTCCATAATGGGAAATAACATAGGGTCGATTTGCCTAAGTTTCTATCTGAAATGTTTGGTGTCATATTTCAAAGGTATTTATGCCCAATGGTGCTAGTATCATAAGTTTCCAGGTTTTCATACTTCCATGCAAAAACATCATAAAATGATTTCAATAGTTTGATATATTCAACCCTTTGATTTTTTGAAACGCTACTCAACAACTTAACGTATTTGGGTTCCTCTTTAATGCCTAAATTACATTCTATCAGATATGCATTTTCCTTAGAACCACTCACTTTCACAACAAAATCATTGTTATCAAACAATCTCTCCAAGGGAACCAATCATTTAGAAATGTGATTGCTAGGCAACTGAACAATTTTATGATCTACAAGCTTGTTCAGAAATTTATCAACATGCAGATTTTTATCATCATCTGAATCTTGGTCAATATGAAGAGCAGAAAATTCATCTATTGTTTCCAAAAATCTCTTTAGTTCTTGATAATATTCAAAAACCTTCCAATGCTTGATAATATCAGGTATAACAGGTCTGTATTTCACCTCAACATTATACTTAGGCTTTGGAGGTAGTGGGATTTTAAAATTACCGGTAGAAACAACTAAGGAATCAACCAATGTATTATCCTCTTTGGGAAAAAAATATATGTTGAAGGATAAGAAAAAATTATCAATGAGGTCCAAAACCTCATTCCTATAATCTTCCAGTCTTGGATGATTTGTTTGATAGATGTTTCCGACTTGATGCACAATTAGCTATGCATCTCCAAAAACTGATGATTCTTCAATTTTCATGTCCTTTGCAACTCTAAGCCCCAAAACCAAGGCTTCATATTCTGCAATGTTGTTTGTGGTTTCAAATTCAAGTTTGAAGGACAAGGTTGTGACATCCTGAGAAGGAGAAATGAACACTACTCCAACAACAACACTATCCTTGGAAGATGCACCATCGAAATACATTTTCTACATTTGAGCACCCTGTCTAGTTGTTTCACATGTTGTTGGTGACTGATTTTTTATTTCCAATGGTGACTAAGGAAAATCAGCAAGATGAATAATACTAGATCCTAAATTAGTATTAACAACATATATGGGATGGTTTGTTGTGTTTCCCTCATCACTTATGCTATATGCTAACGCTGCTTCTCTATACAATCTTTTGTGCTCACCCCCAAAGACTGGTATGGTAGCATAAGAAAGATCCATTTGCAAAGTCCCTCATAACCTCTTGATCCATGATCTAGACAACAACATCCCAAATTTGGGAGGAACATCTGCAACTACAATATCCATGACTATGCTTTTCATAGGTAGTTGAAAAAGAGTGACAACTAGATCTTTAATAACTCCAAGACATTTTAATTTTCTTGAGTAAAAAGAATACAAATCATGATATGCTTTAGTAATTCCTAGACCCAATTCATCCATGATATCCTTAGGGATCAAGTTGTGGGATGCACTTGATTCCATAAGACAATTGTGCAAAATTTTGTCATGCACATTCAAAGAAGTGTAAAGGGCGGGAGAGGAGTCATCTTTGTATTCTACCAGTGGTCCCAATATGACTGCAGGTTTCTCATCCTACAAGTTAATTGAGTCTGTTGAAGGGGGATAAGATTCAAGATGCAACATTTTTGAGATATATTTCTTAAAATCTTCATTTTTCATCAATTCTAGGAGTGGGACAAGAATATTGATTTTCTGGATTTCATTCTCAAAATTAAAATGGGATTGGGATTTTTGAATTTCCTTTTGCTCTTGAACAAGAGCCTTGATAATGGGATGATTGTTTTGTTCTCTTGTTTCTTTATTTGGTGCATCCACTGCCTTGGGAGGGGTATCTGATTTTTTAGGCTGAATAGATGTACTTGGTTTTCCCTCCTTTTTTTTGACCTCAAATTATACTTGTTTTGAGATTCATTGACTTTTTCTCCTTTAATTAAATAATTCAACTGATTTCACATTAAAGACTCTTCATAAGCAGTCTGGGTTAAATGAGGGGAAGCAATTGTATCTCCTAAACAACGAATTTCTTGGTCTTCTTCCTCATTATTTCCTTCTTCGTCATCAGCTAAATTGTTCTATAAAGGATTTCGAACGTTTTGATCCTCTCTATTTCTTTGATCTCTCTGCAGAATTTGAGGTGTATTATTTGGCCTTCTAAAATTATTTTAGTTTCCAAAATCTTGAGGATTTCTATTTGTTTGTCTCCCTTCAAGTTTTAATATTTCTATTTCCACAGATAATGACTTAACCAACATAGTCAATTCATCAACTTGGGGATTAATTCCTGAAGCATCTGAATATTATGCTTCTGCTTTTTGTTTTCTTCTATCTCTATTAGATTTTCCCCTCAACTTGTCTGTTGCTAATATATTTGATTCAACCTCTAGTGCAACATCTTTAATATGGGCTAATGATGTAGACCTTCTTTCTCTCAAAAAAGACAAAATTCCGGGTCAAAAACACTTGCATAGGTTATTTTAGCAGAAGTTTCAATGGGTTTAATCTCAGTGAGAATTTTGTTGTACATATTATTAAACCTTTTTGAAACATCTGACACTTATTCACCCCCTTTCCTTTTAAGAGCCCCAAATTATGTAATGTAATATAAGAAGTTTTTTTTGTCACCCCAATGTCTTAAAAAGGCATCATCAAGGGATTCAATTCCAGCTATTGATCTAGGACTTATGAACCGCTTCCTAGCTTCTCCATCTAGACTTTGCACAAAGACCCTCATCCAGACATCTTCATTTTCAATATTCAAATTATCTGCATAACTGTAAAATGCAACAAGATGTTCTTTTGTAGTGATATCTTCCTCTCCAGTGAATTTAGGCATGTACTTAAGGTAATCTCCTACTGGAAGAACATTCATGGGTTGAGGAGGCACTAATGGTGCATACCTAGCATCCATAATGGCATCCATTCTATTTCGAGGAGGATTAATTCCTGCCATTTGATTTGGAAAAGGAGGACTTTGACTTTTAGGATAAGTATAAGGTGACTTAACATGTGAAAATAAAATTTGTATAACAAAAGGTTTTGAAAAGGGAGGAGTATAAAGTAGAGAAGATTCATATTTAACAGAAGGTGGTTGGGACTTAGATAGAGTTGGGGGGATTTCAATAGAAACTTAGGTTCCTTCTTCTCTAGTTACATGAAACTTAAAAGAATGGGGAGTAGGAGAACCTAAGAAAGGGAAATTGTCCAAACTATCAAGTCTAAACCACTTTACAATTTTTGGAGATGCAATAAAATCAAAACTTTCCAATTTTTCTTCTTTCAAGTCAGGGGAAAATGTTGTATATTCTACAAGAAAATATTCTAGTTCTTACTTCACAAGAGTTTCAGTAATAGGTAAATGAGAAACATGAGAAACAACAACTGGTGTATGGAAAGCATAATCAGGTAGGTCTACAAAAATACCTGAGAATTTAGAAGAGGAGGCTCCTTGCAAATCTTTTCCCTTCCTTATGATTTTTTCTGGATCAGGTTCAGGTGTAGACAGAAGTGACTCTGGATTAGCCCTCGTGTGCCTACTCTTGGGAGCCACAACTGAACTTTGGAGTCACCAGGTGCACTATGCAGTCATTCTATTTACTAATTTTTGTACACCAACCAAATTAGTAGTGTCCTTGTCATACAACACAGGGAAATATCTTCAATTCGTTCCTTGACAACGATGCCAAACATTTTAGCACTAGAGTTCACACCTAGACTATTGTGTATGTAAGCCTAATACCCATCAAAATGTGAATAATAATGTTTTAAAAGTTTGGAAAATGGTTATGAAACTCACTTTATGATGTCAATCACAAAACCCTCCATCAAATACACACCAACAAGCAAGTCTTTGAATAGCTTCAAATCAATGTTTAGAGATATAAATGGAATATGGAAGACTTAGAAATAAAGGTGAAATATGTGTATCAGGTCACATCAAGTACTTCTAAAACACATATGGAAAAAATATCATTGAATAAGAACTTCTTAATCAAAAAGAGAAAACACTTTGATACACTTGCATAAGTTACCAACAATAAATCATTTACTATAATAATAAAACAAGCATCATGATGAATCCTTCACTAGAAACTAGCACCAAAGTGAGATAGAACAAAAATAACAATATAGGAAAATAACTGATCTTTCACTATCAAGATTCTTGAGTCTAGTATATACATCAGGAAACTCTGTTACAACTTGAAACTAAACATAAGAGCTCCTCTGCATAACCATTTGAAGCTCCTCTCAAGTTATAATGCATGTTAAATAACAAAACATCCAAAAACTATTTACCATTCACCACTTCACTTCCTCATAGGATTTGATGCCTAAGAAAAGCATGGCACAAAGTGTACAACAAGAATGTAAACATAATGTTGTTTTCCAGGAAGATGTTCGCAACGTTTAGAACAAATCTTAACAACTTGATGATGTGGCTTTATTGCAGGTAGCTCTTTTAGGTAGGTGGCATTCTGATGCGAAACTAATCTAATAAATTCTTATCCGATCTCATCTTGACACTTGACAATCCTTTTCACTTTCAAAATATTCATTACTCCAAGTTCACAAAACTTGCATTGCAGATTTTCCTAAAACACCCAGTTTGCAGTGCCAGTGAGTCCACGCACTGCAAACTTTCCTGTAGGTTCCTGTTTACTTCCAAAAATGATTCCAACCTTCAAAACTTGCACAAGAAGTGGGATAAACCTTCCAAAAGATGCTACAAACACCTTGAAACATGAAGTAACCTTGGAGAAATCATATGAAGATGCTAAATTTAGTTCAAGACCCAAAATCATCACTTAAGTTGTAATTGTATACAAAAAAGTTAACCATGACAAAAATGATGTTGATGTCAAGTATTATCCTGTATTCATGTTTTTCTGGTACTTCTTTTAGTAGCCACCTTAGCCAACATATCTAGATTCCTTTTAGCTACTTGCTTAAATATGAATGCATAGTCTTCTCAATAGGGGTAGGTGTTTGTCTTTTGGACTCTGGCGTGTGAGAAATATCTGGCTGAAGAACTAATGTGATTTGAGATCTTTTCATCCGATGACTTATTAAAGAATTGTATTAAATGAGAATAAACTAAAGTACACCATAAATAAGGAAAATCTCAAAAGGAAAGAGCCATAAGCATGCAATATGAACGCAAAAACTTGATAATGGAGTTCGTCCCTGGTGGACTATGTCTCTAGGTCCTTCTCTCAAATGGGTAGGAATTTTTAGTAACTCCACAAAAGAATTGGGCAAAATACATAAATATACCTCATTCTGGAGTTAATCTATATAATCATTGCTCAAATAAAAAAAACAAACATCCCCACTATGTTCGTGGCGTCGAATTACCTAAAAATGACTGTCTCCACGCCTCGATCTGAGTCTGGCACTTTCGGTCCCAAGAGACAATTCTGTCTTGGTTTTTGTGCATGTACCTGCAATTAATGACTGGAATTTGTCTAGAAATCCATGCCTCTGTCTCAAAATTATTGTCTCTTCCATACGAACGCACCCTTGGTTCCCCCTATACTTTGGCGGAAACCCCCTTTATATAATAAAATGTGGGCGGTTATGAATTAATGGGGCGCTTGGCACATTGGTTAGGAGAGGCTATTTTAAGTCGTTGGTTGGCGAAGGTTTAGGCAGAGGTCCCGGGGTTGAACCAGCGGGCCTCCCCTTCCTTTTGGTGTATTTTTATACAGTTGGAGGGTGGGTATATATAGCGGATCGATGGAATATACTGCCAATCTGGTGGAACTACCGCCATATTTTGCAGTATATTTAATATATATATATTTTTTAAATTTTCAGTTGTTGGGCATCATTGGGCATTTGCACACTGCCACGTGGCATCCCAAGGTTGGGCCACGTGGTAGCCAAACATTGTCCCACATCACCTCCTTATACAGTCAACCTGCCACGTCACCTCTCTGCCACATCAACCTGCCACATGTTGTGCGGATGCCATGTGTTTTGTGGATGCCACGTATTGTACGGATGCCACATGTCCTGTACAGACTTCCACATGGCATGTTTTCATTGGTCCACATGTCGGCCCAAAAATTCCAAAAATGACTGACACCTGGCAGCCTTTGGTGCTTCCACTTCATCATGTTGATGTCATCATGACACGTGTCACCCTCTGCACTTGTCACGTAAGAAGTATAGATGATGAAATCATTCGTAATCATGCTGATGTCAACAGTACGGATGCTGACTCACCCCCTGCTGATTGGGCTAGGTTGAACAAAACTTGGACGATGAATATCTTTCGATCTGTAACTCTGTTTGACGAGCCGTTTACACAGTTAGAAAGATTACGACGCGGTCTTCGCGATCATGCCATTTTCACCGAGTTTTGGGAACTTTGAATTTTTTCCCTTTCTATGTTTTTTGAAGCCATTCTGAGCGTCCTGACTTGCCTCTACGAGTTCTGAGTTGTTATTAGCCTTATCTGGATCCTTTTTGGATCACACCTTCCCACTTAGATCTTTTTGGACCACCAAAAGTGATCCAGGATCTTTTCATCGTGACTTATAAAGAATTGTATTAAATGAGCATAAATTAAAGTGCACCATTAAAGAAGGGAAAAATTAAAAATGAAGAGACATAAGCATCAGATCTGAACACAAAAACTTGATAACGGATTTCATCCCTGGTGGACTATGTCTCTGGGTCCTGCTCTCAAATGGGTAGTCTCTTTCATTAACTCAACAAAAGAATTTGGCAAATACATGAATATACCTCATTCTGAAATCAAGCTGCAAAAATAATGCTCAGATTAGAAAATAGACATCACCACTGGATTCGCGGCATTGAATTACCCAAAAATGACTCTCTCCACGCTCCGATCTCACTCTGGCACTCCTAGGCCCAAGAAGAATTTTATCTCGGTTTCCGTGCCCTCTGCAACCTGCAATTATGAAAGTCCTCTTTTGAAATCTGTGCCCGCAAGTCTGTACGGTCTACGCCTCTCCCCCGGCTCTAGGTGGATTGTAATTTTTAAATAATTAGTGTGGGTGGATATACCAAGTAACACCCTTGGCGCATTGGTTATGTTCAAAGTTTTAAAGGCGTTGGAGAATGCAGAGGTTCTGGGGTCGAATCCACCATACTCCATTTTGGGTGTTGGTTATATATATATATATATATATATATATATATATAGTACAATATATCCATTTCCTCACCAAGTTTAGTGACCCACCAAAGGTTCTTCGAACGATTATTAAAATTGGCGTGGTCCGCCACATTTGGTGGACCAACCATATTTTTTTTAAAACAAAATTCGTTCACGGGTCAATATTGGGAATTTTCGGGATGCCACGTGGTGCTCGATGATTGGGCCATGTGGAACCCACTGATACGCCCACCTGTATGTTGATGTGGCTTCCATGTAACTCTGTAATAACACATGGCTCTTCCTGGGTGGTGCCATGTGGCATCCCCTAGGGGCGCCAGATGGCACTTTTCTATTGGTCCACATGGACCCTTGAAAATCCCACTAGAGGGTGACATGTGGCAGCCTATGGTGCTGCCACATGGAATTTTGATGTCAGCATCCATTACGATGATGTCACCTAGCCATGTCAACTCCTGACGTCATCAGTACGGATGATGATGTGGCCCCCTGTTGACTGGCCCTGTTTGACTGCAACTTTGACCGTGAATGTCTTTCAAAACGTAACTCTGTTTGACGAGCCATTTACGTCATTAGAAAGCTTGTGACATACTCTTCGCGATCATGCTGTTTTTATTGAGTTTTGGGAACTTTTTATTTTTTTCCCTTTCTTTGTCTACTGGAGCCATTCTGAGCGTTCTGAGTTATTGCTAGCCTTCTCTGGATCCTTTTTGGATCACGCCTTCCCACTGAGATATTGTTGGACCACCAAAAGCTTTCATCAATCAACTGGTAAGTGAGGGAAAATTCCCCTCACTTTGTCCCTCTTGATCCACTTTTCCTTTCTTGGATGTGTTCCTTTTAAGCCTACTCGAAGATAATCAACATCACCCCTGCGTGAAGTCCTCTTCCTCCTATCCAAGATGATATCCTCCTGTAGCTCATCCAAGTACTCAGGTGCAAAATCATTAACTGATGGTATTGAAACTTCCTCATCTTGATCCATGATCATGGGAGGCTAAAAAAGTTTCAAGTTCTCAATGTTCACAACTGAGTAAATCTACATATAAGGTGGAAGATCCAGACGAAAAGAATTGGTACCTTTTTTCTCCAAGATAGTGAAGGGCCCATAACGAATGGGATCGAATTTATTGCCTTCACCCTTCAATATCTCCTTTCTGATGTGAATCCATACCCGGTCTCCAACCAGGAACTGATGATCAACCATGTGCTTGTCATGTCGAGCCTTATACTGTGCTTGAATTTTCTCCAACTCTTCCCTGACTACCTGGTGTATCTGTTGAATCCTCTGGATGAAATTGTGGGCTTTGTCCTCTGTTCGTTCTTCATTTACATCAACATCTCTCCTGTACATCAAGTCCAAAGGAACCTTTGACAATCACCCAAAACATGTCTCAAAAGGTGAACTCCGAGTGGATGAATATAAAGCTCGCTTGTACGCATGTTGTACATAGGGTATCTGTTCATTCCATACCTTGGGATGCTTGCTATAGTAGCCTTGAAGAAAAAATACCACTGTCCAGTTTACAACCTCTGTCTGTTCGTTGGTTTGTGGATGGATATCAATGCTCCTCTTCAATCTGGTGTCCATCATTCTCCATAATCTAGTCCAAAATTATCCAAGGAATCGAGTATCTTGATCCAAGACGATATATGTGGGTAATCCGAAGTGAACCCAAACATGCTGAAAGAAGAGATTAGCAGTCTGCTCAGGAGTGATCTTCTTTTTACAAGGAATCAAGATACACATCTTGTTGAACCTATCCACTACAACATACAAATAGTCATGACCCCCTTTGGTCATGGGTAAACCCCCTACAAAATCCATGGATATACTTTCCCATGGATGGGATGGAACAGGAAGTGGTGAGTATAGCCCCAGTTTTCAATTAGTGGGCTTACAAGTTGAACACATCACACACCCATTTACATATTTAGTTACAATTGCTTTCATTTGAGGCCAGTAACAAAACCTCTCCAAATGAGCCATAGTTTTTACTACCTCAAAATTCCCATACACAAGAGAAGTATGAGCTTTTTGTATTACATGGTCTCGTTCACTTGTAAAAATACATTAGCTTTCTAAGATGCTAGAGTAACTTTCCCTGCAGATAATAGTTCTCTAGTTGTGCACCAAGGGTTATCTTCACATATACTTCTTTAAAATCTTCATCGATGGAATATTGTTCTATATATCTATCATGAGATAAAGAAGCATTCTTCAAAATAATAGAAGAAATAATAGGAGGTCTAGAAAGCATATCAACTACCTTGTTACTTGTACCATTTTTGTACTTGATTACCATGTTAAAATGTTGTAGAAAACCCATCCACATTTAGTGTCGAGATTGTTGCAATTTGGTCTGTGCTTGAAGATACTGTAAGGGTTGGTGATCTGTATGTATGATTGTTTCCTTCCCTAACAAGTAGTGCTTCCATTTCTTTACACTCTGGACTAATGCATACAACTCTTTATCATATGTAGGATAGGCTTATGAAATTGCATTAGTACTGCACCCATGGCGTATCTGCTGGCATCTGTCTTGATCTCAAAAGGCTTTTGAAGACTCGACAGTGCTAATATTGGTGAGATATTGATCTTTCCCTTCAAAGTGTCGAAAGATTTTTGTTGCTTTCCTTCCCACTGAAAAGTGTTCTTCACACTAGTTAAGGCATGCATAGGAGCTTCTATGAAGGATAAATTGGGAATGAATATCCTCTAATACTGGACTGCACCTAAGAAGCTTCGAACTTCGGTTACACTTTTTGGCTCAGTCCAATTTACAATTACATCAATTTTGGAAGGGTCAATTTTCAATTGTCCTCCTACAATATAACCTAAGTATACAAGTGTAGTCTTGCCAAATTCACATTTAGATAACTTTACATACAAATTTTCCCTTTTCAAAGAATCCAATACTTTCTTTACATGCCTCACATGCTCATCCCAAGTCCCGCTAAAAACAAGAATGTCATCTAAATATACAATCACAAAGTCATCTATGAAAGTCCTGAATACATCATTAATCACACGCATGAAAGTTTTCGGAGAATTTACAAATCCCAAACGACATAACTAACCACTCAAACAATCCATGTTTGGTTTTAAAGGAATTTTTCCATGCATCCTTTTCTGCGACTATGATTTGATGATATCCACTACGCAAATCCAAATTAGTGAAATAGACAACATTCTTCAATTGATCAAGTAATCATCTATGCGAGGAAGAGGCTATCGATTTTTCACCGTGATTTTATTTAAGGCCTGGTAATCAACACACATTCACCATGTGCCATCTTTCTTTGGCACCATCATGATTGGAGAACCACAAGGAGATGAACTAGTCCTGATGACCCCTTCATCAAATAAGACCTGTACATGCTTCCTGATCTCTGTCATCTCTGTTATAACCCTAAATTGCACCATCCATGCTTACCTGGCATCAGGCCAACTCATTTCCCTTCATTGCCAAAGCCATGCTGAACAGACTCTTCAAAAACCTCCTAAATTAAGTAACCCGCGCCCTAACCTATCACTGGGCGCGT
>ML784567.1:400641-430601 GCA_009831015.1 Picea engelmannii | reverse complement strand
TGATTCATCTTGAGATTAATAAAAAGATACTTTTCCCATCCCAAATGCACGAGTCTTATGTGTTTCATTTGATTTATGTTTAATCTCTAATCCTCTAGTAGAACAATAGCATGCATGCATAGTTTTGTCTTGATTGCAGGATCTCTTTGTGGAAGGAGCAGCATAAGCAACGAGATAAAGCTCAACGGAGGATCTACACCAACCGTCGATAAAAAGGTTAGTTGGTTCTTCCCATGTTTGCATGTGAAAAAGGGTTTTAGGTTTGGGGTAGAAGGTTAAAAGTAATTCTTGAAGGGTCATGATCTGGATGCAAGTTTAAACCCTAGCTTGTTAGTCCGTAGGGTAGAATTTCCCAACAACAATCTCCACAATTGACATCATGTACATGCCCACATTAGGAAGAGGAGAATCCCGCTGAAGATGTATCTCATGTTGGATTTCCCTCTTAGGAGGTAATCCATTTAGTTCCTCAAAAATATCATCATACTTAGAAACAATATCAATTAATTCCTTTTTATGAGATGGATCACACCCTTGGAAAGCGTCGGATGTCTCGACATCTTTCTCTCTGACGACCATGAATACATATCTCTTATTAGTGTTTATAAGTCTTTTCATTTGACCTGCACTAACAAGTGTTGTATTTACCCTCATGCTGTGAGCTCTAACAATATATTCCACTCCCCCCTTAGTAAGGTGGTATTTGTTCTCATGATGAAAGAAGAATTCTTTTCTATCATAAATATAAGGACTTCCCAACACTATGCCACATATATTAAGTGGTACAACATCCAAATCCATTTCATCAATCAATTTCAAAGCAATATCAAATCTGATCCTACATTGTTTGGTGACATTAAGTTTTGTGTTGTCACATACCCAACCAAGAGGATACGGTTTCGGATGTGGTTTCGTTTCAAGACCCATTTTCTTGACAAGTGCTTCAGATATTAAGTTCACTTGGGAACCCAGATTAAATAATGTATCTATCTTAGTATGTTTAGATACAACTCTTATGTGAAATAACTCATTTCTCTTTTGTTCATCAACATGAGATTCATCATTGGAACTAGAACTAGAATGAAAATAATCTTTACCTTGTACTCCAACCGCTGTGATATTTCCTTCATCTCCTGAATCAGAACCAAGATCTTGATGTACCATAGAAACGGTCTTTGTCTTCCCCTTTCCACCGAACTGTTTAGGTTTCTTTTCTGGATGCAGTTTCCAACAATGTTCTACATCACGACCTCTCTTCTTGCAATGAGTGCAAGATGGTTTTCCTCCTCTCGTCACTGTAGTGGTCTTCTTGTCCTTCCTTTTAAACTTATTAAAAGTCTTTTGTGGGAAATTGGAAGGCTTCTTTGTGGGATATTCTTGAACATGTTTCCCCCTTTTCTCAAGGTGAGTGGCTTGCACACAAACTTCATCAAGACTAGTGGGGTTAAACAAGAGAAAAGTTTGTCAAATATAAATGTGAAGTGCGCCAATATACTTCATTAAAGTCTCATAAGAATCCAAAGGAATGTTAAATGCAAGAGCTTTCTTCCTAAATTCTTCTATGAAATGTTGTACAGTTTGTCCTTTACTTTTCCTTAAAGTTTTCCATTCCATCATTGCTTTATGTAAATATCCTAATGGATAAAATTTCTTCCTTATTTCTGATTTAAATTCCTACCATGAGGAAAGAAGCTTACCACACTTATGTCTTAGAGATTGCTCTCCCACCACATGAGAGCGGTGCCTTCCAACCGAAGAGAATCTAGTTGCACTTTAACTTCCTCTTCATCAATATGATGGACATGACAATACACTTCAACCCGTCGGATCCAATTATCTAGCTTTTCAAGATTAACATCTCCATTAAACATCGGTAATTTTTTTTTTACATCAAGATTTAATAATGGTTTCTTAAAAGAGGCTTTATGGATAGAATGATGAGAATGATGAGAATGTTCAGAGGGAGAAGAACTAGAACTCGAAGGTGAAGACAAAGGCTCGTGACGATCTCCTCCAACCCCTTGGTTTACCAAAGCATCATGATCTTCACGTGCTTCTTTTTTCTGCCATTTATTCTTCATCCTATTATCGTAATCTCCATACATTCGCTCGACCATTTCTGACATGCGATAAAAGACCATGTGAAAGTTTTTCTCCTGTTCATCACACTTGTCCTCTTCTGCCATTTTCTTTCTTTTGGATACACGACCAAATTCAGGATTTAAAGTATTAAGATTTTCTTCACCTTGCTTGTGCTTGGCCCTAGTAAGCATTCACACTCAACAATTTAAGTCAAAGATGACTTCTTTGATACCAACATGATCCGAGATATTTTCATCGTGACTTATAAAGAATTGTATTAAATGAGCATAAATTAAAGTGCACCATTAAAGAAGGGAAAACTTAAAAATGAAGAGACATAAGCATCACATCTGAACACAAAAACATGATAACGAAGGTCATCCCTGGTGGACTACGTCTTTGGGTCTTGCTCTCAAATGGGTAGGATCTTTCATTAACTCAACAAAATAATTTGGAAAATACATGAATATACCTCATTCTGAAATCAAGTTGCATAAATAATGCTCAGATCAGAAAACAAACATCACCACTGGATTCGTGGCATCGAATTACCCAAACATTACTGTCTCCACTCTCCGATCTGACTCTTGCACTCCCAGGCCCAAGAATAATTCTATCTTGATTTTTGTGCCCTCTGCAACCTGCAATTATGAAAGTCCTGTCTCGAAATCTATGCCCGCAAGTCCATACGGTCCATGCCTCTCCCTCGGCTCTGGGCGGATTGTACTTTTTAAATAAAAAGTGTGGGCGTATATACCAAGTAACACCCTTGGTGCATTGATTATGGGTGGAGTTGTAAAGGCGTTGGGCAATGCGGAGGGTCCGGGGTCGAATCCATCAGACTCCATTTTGGACGTTGGTTATATATATATATATATATATATATATATTATGAAAGTCCTGTCTCGAAATCTGTGCCCGCAAGTCCATACGGTCCATGCCTCTCCCTCGGATCTGGGCAGATTGTACTTTTTAAATAAAAAGTGTGGGCGTATATACCAAGTAACACCCTTGGCGCATTGATTATGGGTGGAGTTGTAAAGGCGTTGGGCAATATGGAGGGTCCGGGGTCGAATCCATCGGACTCCATTTTGGACGTTGGTTATATATATATATATATGTTTCCCTGCCAAGTTTAGCGACCCGCTACAGGTTCTTCCAACGATTATTAAAATTGGCGTGGTCCGCCAGATTTGGCAGACCCGCCATGAGGCTCATCAACTTGGTTATGATCATCACATGGCTCAGATGGAATTTTTTTTATCAAAATTAGTGATACAGTGCGGATAGGTATGTACAAATTTAAGAGGAGGATATACAATTGCAAGATTCTCATAATCATCATTAGAATGCAGCAGGGAAAGAAAATTTTGTTTGACATGTTCAAGGAAGGACCATAGGCAACTTATAACAAACAATAAAATGCCTTTGAAAAAATCCAAATTTATGTACTTGTTTTCTTGCATAATGTTTTTTCATACCTATGTCAAGGGATCTCATCTTCCAGTGGAGTCTCTAAATTACATTCGAAGCTTGAGTGGAGTCGCCAATAATGTTTTGGAAGTTGGATTATGCATTGAGAGTGGAGTCGCCATTGAAGATTTGAATTTCTGGATTCTTCTACTAGTGGAATCACCTTCAAACTGATTTTTGATGTGTGGAGTTGCCAGAGCAGGAGTACATCCAATATGTGCCTAAGTGTCTGCTGCTCTTAGACCTTAGAACTCAAACATGTCGTTCTTTCCTAGGGAAATTTTTTCAATTTCATCCCCGACAACGACGCCAAAATGTTAGCACTCTGTAAATTTTGTCCGACTGATAGACAAACGACCGAGGTAACTGTTTCAACTAGCTTTAGAGATAAGGAACTAGCTTGCTCAACTCAGAGAGGTATCTCTCGTGTCACTTGATATTTATTTGATAATCAATGGCTAGTTTTGGGGGGTTTTTATAAAGTTGTTGGCCAAGAAGAGGAGGGACACTCAGGGATATGGAGTCAAAATTATGAAATTGAATGAAAACATTGACTAGACAATAGAAATCTCCAAAGGATAAAGGCTAAATGAGGCAATGAATCTAATTTGTAAATTGAAATTTGCAGAGTGTAAGAGGAAAGGGGAAAAACAAGTAACTACATCAGAGCATTAATAAAATGAGTTATGAATTAGTTAGGAAGAAATACACATAGTTTAAATTGTTTCAGTCGAGAGCATCAAGAGATGAATTCTGGGCTTTTAACTATCCAATTCAAATAGAAGACAGTGTAAATGGAATTAAATAACATAGGAAATACATACAATGAGGGAAGACAAAGCTAATATCACCACCATTAGAATATTTTCATGGAGACTTCAAAAGCTTCTGCATATGTATTCAATTCAGTCCCAGAAAATTACAATGGAGTTCAGAATAACCAGAATTTGTGCCCTTGCACTTCTACCCCCCCTTAATACACTCAGAACCTTTAATACTTATACAATTCGAGTTCCTTCAGTGTGAAACCGGTTACAATAACTGAAATGAAACGTTACATATTCTACAATGATTACAAATGACAGTTTTCAGAAAAAATGTTTCAAGATCCCTGCAGATTCCTCTGACGCTTTAGCTCCTTCCCCTGCCACGTTCTCTTTGAAATGTCACTTATACTCTTTCAAATATAATTCCATTTATCCATATTCTCATTAAATATTTGGGAATAATATATTTGAATAAAATAATTCCCAAATATTTTTCTATCCTATAGAATTAAATTTTCATAATTTAATTCATGCCCGTGGTTTTTAAAACCATGTATTGTTTTTCCCAATTCACCATTTCACTATAAAAACATTTACTGTTACTATTTCCCTATGAAAAACATTTACTGTGTTATGTTTTTCCAATTTACAGTTTCATATGTGAAAAAACATTTACTATATCTTGTTTTTTCCAATTTACCGTCTTTGGTAGATCACTTTTTATCTTTTTCTTTTACTCCTATAAATCTTTGGATAAAGAATTATCCAAGTCTTTGTGCATCTTCCCATTTAAATATTTTTCATGGAAATAAACATTAATTTCTTTAATTCGTAAAAATTGAATCTTTCCTCTGTAAAACCTTTTCACCGTGAGGAGGAATCTCATTTATTAGAAATTCCATATTTGTTGTTGAAATGCACTACTGGAAAAATGCCGCTCATTAAACATATGATAAATGGTGCATTTATTACATCGGGCTTGGGATGGAGTGGTTTAATCCAAACTGCTTTTACCCCAATACTCTCCATGTAAAAACACGTGTCCAATCACCAAACCACCGATTTATTCCCTGGCCCGCCTTCACATAATTAACCTCCTCGCTACTTCAATGACCGATATGTATGTGCACCCTCCATCCAACCATTGAATTTTCCACATTATAAATTGAGATTCGTGCCCATGATTTGACGTGATTCCATAAATTAAATATCAATATAAATATTTTGATATAAAAATATTTATATTAATAATAATAAACCCTTTTTCTATTTTCTAAGGACTTTGGGCATATGAGGCTTAACACATGACTTTGTGGATAAGATAAGGGTGATTAATAAAAATAATATTTTTTATTTTCAACGTGAATATGAAAATAAGGGTAAAAATGAATGAAGTGATGAAACTAAGGGATTTAGATATGCATTAAGGATAGGTATAGGTTTGGGATATTTGCCAAATTTTGAGTCATGGAGGACATGACTATTTTGGATGATCAGTTCAGTGAAGGATTTAGGTGATGGGAGCTTGATGGAGCTGGTGAAAAGCTTTTAAAATCTGAGTGGAAAGATAGTGCAAGGACAAGATGCTTTGGGAAAAATTAATGCAAATTAGCAGGTGATAACACTTGTAACTCATCCAAGTACTCAGGTGCAAACTCATCAACTGAAGGTATTGAAACTTCCTCATCCTGATCCATGATGATGGGAGGCTCAAATAGTTTCAAGTTCTCTATGTTCACAACAGAGTAAATCTGCATATAAGTTGGAAGATCGAGACGAAAAGCATTGTTACCACTTTTCTCCAAGATAGTGAAGGGTCCATAACGAATGGGCTTGAGTTTCTTGCCTTCACCCTTCAATATCTCCTTGCTAATGTGAATCCATACCCGATATCCAACTTGGAGCTAATGATCAACCACGTGCTTGTCATTCCAAGCCTTATATTGTGCTTGAATTTTCTTCAACTGTTCCTCGATTGCCTGGTGTATCTGCTAGATCCTCTAGATGAACTTGCGGTCTATGTCCTCTGTTCGTTCTTCATTCACATCGAAATATCTCCCATACATCAAGTCCAAAGGAACCTTGTTTAGGTACACAAAACATGTCTCAAAAAGTGAACTCCGAGTGAATGAATGTAAAGCTTGGTTGTAAGCATGTTGTACATAGGGTATCTGTTCATCCCATAAATTGGGATGCTTTCTGCAGTAGCCTCGAAGCAAAATTACCACTATTATGTTTACCACCTTTGTTTGTCCGTCGATCTGTGGATGGAAAGTAGTGCTCCTCTTCAATTTGGTGTCCATCATTCTCCACAAGCTAGTCCAAAATTCCCCAAGAAATCGATTATCTCGATCCAAGACAGTGGATGTGGGTAACCCAAAGTGAACCCAAACATACTGAAAGTAGAGATTAACAGTCTACTCAGTAGTGATATTCTTTTTACATGGAATCAAGATACACACATTGCTGAACCTATCCACTACAACATACAAATATTCATGACCCCCTTTGGTCATTGGTAAACCCCCTACAAAATCCATGGAAATCCTTTCCCATGGATGGGATGGAACAAGAAGTGGTGAGTATAGACCCAGTTTTCTATTAGTGGGCTTACAAGTAGAACAAATCACAAACCCCTTTACATATTTAGTTACAATTGCTTTCATTTGAGGCCAATAACAAAACTTCTGCAAATGAGCCATAGTTTTTCCTACCCCAAAATTCCCAGACACAAGAGAAGTGTGAGCTTATAGTATTACATGGACTCATTCACTTGTAGGAATACATAGCTTTCCAAGATGGTAGAGTAGTTTTCCCTGCAGACAATAGTTTTCTACCTGTGCACCATGGGTTATCTTCTCATATACTGCTTTAAAATATTCATCGATGGCATATTGTTATACATAGCTCTCATGAGATAAAGAAGTATTCTTCAAAATAATAGAAGCAACAATAGGAGGTCTAGAAAGAATTTCGACTACCTTGTTACTTGTACCCTTCTTGTACTTGATTACCAAATGAAATTATTGTAAAAAACCCATCCATCTGTAGTGTTGAGATTGTTGCAGTTTGGTTTGTGCTTGGAGATACTGTAAGGGTTGGTGATCTATATGTATGATAGTTTCTTTCCCTAACAAGTAGTGCTTCCATTTCTTTATGCTTTGAACTAATGCATACAACTCTTTATCATATGTAGGATGGTTAACAACAACTTGGTTAAAAGTTTCATAGTGGTAACATATAGGCTTAAGACATTGCATAAATACTGTACCCATGGCATATTTGCTGGCATTCATCTCTGTTACACATCAAAATTACTCATTTCAATGATGACCTATTGTCGTCATTACAAGCGTTACAAGTGTCTCATTTTAGCCATAAGTGTCGCATACATCATATAGTAATCTTGCCTATGTCGTGTCCTAAACGACATCACAAGGACACTTCAAAGACTGGTTTAAGAAGGAAAAATCACATGACAAAGAGTACAAAGGTTTTACCATGGAAAAAACCACTCAAAAGTCATTTTTGAAGGCCAACGCTTCCTTACTCACTGTTAGGGAGTGCCAACACTCCCTTCCCTTCTTTAGGGGAGCGTTGCAACACTCTGTGCCCCATTCTAAGGGAGCGCTGGGTTGTTTGAGGAAATCTTGGGCTGTTGAGGAAAATCAGGGAAAAGTCCCCCTCATCTCTGGAGTTAGTTGGATTCAAATTTGAGGTCAAGGATGGATCTTAGGGAGGATCCAAAACTAATGGAGAAATATCCTCATCCTATCCCAAGAATATCAAAGGTGGTTTTGCCTCTCCGAGCCTATATAAGGAGGCCTCTTCATGGTGAAAAGGGAGTACATGGAAGACATCAAACTTATGATCTCATAAGGGAGATAATCAGTAAAGCATATTCATTTTGATTGTGGATTATTTGAGCAAGGGGTTGGACAAGGAGAGCTGGAAGAGGCTACTGCAACTTCATCAAAGGTCTATAAGTATTGTTATCTAGTTCTCATTAATACATGTGCTTGTCCTGTTTCTTTCAAGGTTGTGTATGCTTACATGAACTTGTCTTTGATAGATAGATATAGTTTTGGATTAATCATGGTAGAATAGGAAGTTGTTTTGTCTTTGATGTTATTGTATTGGAGGACTTGTTGAAGAGCTTGGGGATAAAGGCTCAACTTGGAATGGGCAAGGAGGAACATCGAAAAAAAGGTACATTCTTCTTCCTTTTCTCTATTTGATTGACTTAGATAGGTTTAAAAGGATGTCAGTGACCAAATTTATCACCTTTCTATCTTGATCTTAGAGATGTAGGGTTCAAGAGTAAATCCACTTGTCTAAAGGGGGATTTTCTTGTAATAGAAATTTGCGACTCCCCTGGGGACCGAAGCTTTCAGTTTTGGTTTCCTTCCTTGGTCTTGTTTTTGGCCTTTGCTCACCTTTAGATCTTATTCATGCTATGTCTCTGATTCTTAGATGTGTTGTTAGCCCTTGGATTCACTCCATACACACTCAATTTCTGGATTTCCTGAGTTTTTTTGAGTTCTGGGCAATATTTTGGTCTTTTGAGAGACCAACACTCCCCTGCCTCTACAACTAGGGCATTGGCACTCCCTTGCAGGCTCCCACAGAGTGCTACAATTCTCTGGTACCCTTGACACCAGAGCGCTAGCCTTTTTATGCTAAAATTGTTTTTGGGAGTTGATCTCTAAGTCTAGTTTTTCCTTTTTCATCTGCTCAGGGCTATTACCATCTTAGTGTATCTTTGTTTTTGGCCTCCAACATTTTGGTTTCTAAAAATTGATGATGTTTTGTTTGGATTTTTGACATCTTTCTTTTTTACTTTGAGACACTCTTTTTCCCTGCGATTTGGATTCGACCCACTTCTTTTTCACTTATTTGATTGAATGAAAGTTGTTGTAAGGAAATTCAGAGATCCGCGCACCATTCCATTTGATCTTTGAGGTAATTTTTTCAGGCATTTTCTTCTTTTTTGAGTTTTTTGTTCTTCTTTTTGCAAATTTAGTTGTCTTTGTGTTTCTTGTTTGATCACAATGAGAGTGTGTTTTTGTTTATGTGAAGTTGGATTCTGATTGCTTAAATCTCATAGATCTTGAAGTCTGCATGACATAGGAAGTTTTACATCAAATTGATTATCAGTCACATTTAAAACAAAAAGATATATTTTCATGATTGGTTTTTGGATATTAGAATGAATTTATGAATATTTTAGCATCATATTGGATTCTTGATTGAGAAACAGTTGCACGAGGTTATTGCATATTAGTGTTTGACAGTGAAAATAAATTTCCTTCTCCTTCCCTTAAATAGACATTCATTGAAAGAAAAGACTGCTTATCATTTCTTATGCATTTTTTGGGAATTGAGTCATAATATCATCAGTTTCACTCTCATACACCCCTGAGTAAAGAACAAATACTAAATCAACGCTAATTTAAATTGATCTAAAACTTTTTGTTTTTAGAATCTTCCACCAACATTAGACTAGGATTAGCGCTTTGGATTAGGCTGTGAGTACAACTCTCCAAAGCATTCAAAACAAACATTAACATCTCGCGATAGGGAGAGCAAATCCAATTTTCGTATAAGCTTTCTGGGATCCCCCTCTCACACAGGGGTTATGCACGAGGTCGCGTTCGAGAGAGTTACGGATATTATCCCTCCGCGGTTCAACCGTTCGTAGTAATCAGATCATATATTGGGGGTTCTTCTTGAGGCTCAACTGTTTTCATTTGGTCTCGGTGCTTCGTGAATTCCGAATCCGTTCGGAGACCTCTGAAGTTCTACCGGTCCACTTGTCCTCAGTTCTCTCGAAGGATTTTGGACTTGTTATCCTACCCATACGTTCGGATTAGATTCTCGACTGTACCCGCCCATGGGCCGATTGCGAGTTGGTGTCCTTTTTTTTTTTTAAAGTAAAAAGGGAAGAACTTGTTTATATTATCATTGCAGAGTTACAGAGTCTATTTACGATGCCAGCTGTCCCGCCTAAGCAGGAAACTGAGACAGCTGAACATTCTATGCCATTTGTTTCCAAGCAAACAAAACTATCAGAGTGTTGTCCTGCCCAAAGGAAACTAGGACGCCTTGCCATTAAGTTCAATATGTGTACTAAAAACCTAATTGCAACATGAATATGATCTAACTGGGCTACAACCTTGTTCGGAAACAAAAAATGATTGCTAACTAAGAACATAACTGAACCTTTTATCTAGCCGGCTCGTCCTTGTCCCTGTGCCTTCGCCATCCTGTAGGAAAATCGTAAGCTTGCGCGCACATAGGGCATTGCCTTTTCAGTAGAGTCCTAGAGTGTGCAACAAACAACATGTCGAGTCGATGGTCGATTCGAGCGATGCGAAAGATCTGATCGTCCAGCATGCTCCGCATGTCAAAGATTAGTGCTAGGTACCCTGGATTGGTGAAAGGATGCTGGTCCTACGAATTACCCTCAGCAGAGGCTAAGGGAAATGGCCACGTTTCTCCTTCGACTGCATGTGCTTCACTGTCTTGATGTACCTGCCGGTTGATTAGCTGATTCGCCTCCTCCAGAGGTGCACCAGTGGGTGGGTCATTTTTTCCTTTTGCGCATAATAATTTCTCTTCCTCAACATGGCAGGTGGTGAATTCCTCTGTCGGGCGAGTTGCACTGGAGCCAAGCGGTTTTCCCGAAGGAGAAATCTTGTCGTCAGTGCCAAAATCAGTGGGAGGATTCCAATTATCCGGGACTGTGAAAAGAGGGAGCTTCGGATAGCTTTGCATGGCCTCATCTAGGGTGATCTCTTCCACGTACACCATTGGAGGCATTCGAGGTTTCTCAGACTTCCTGTGTCTTCTCGAGGACGCCAAGGCCAACACCTGATCGAATTTCTTCCGCCTATGCCCGCGTGATTCGACTGTATACCAAGTTGTGCCCCTGCGTGGTTTTCCTCGTGATTTGGGCATAATGAAGAACCTGGGGATGTCCGAGGTTCCCTGTGGATGGATGGCCTTGCTCCAGAACTCTAGTGGCTCTGCGAAATTCAGCTCTGCAAAATTCTGCTTTGCATTCGGCTCTGCTGTGTACAAATGCCTCTCAATGCTGTCGAGGCGGGTGATAAGGAGGAGGACGATGATGACTGCCATGGACATTAAGGCTGGCCTCCTAGTGCTCTGGTGTGCTGTACTGTTCACTTGCGTGAAGGACCTCATCTCCTGGTTAATGCTGCACTGGCTCATTCCCATTTAATTGCTGAGGGGATGGTCGTTGGTGGTTGTATTAATGGTGCAGCCCGCTGTTAACCTGCGTGGCTTGTCTCTGCAATGTGGCACCCCATCCTAGGGTTGTAGATCGCTGGCGGCTATGGTTTCGCATCAAGCTGAGATGTTTGAGTCTTCCGATATGTGGGCCTCCCAACAGAAGTGTTCGATTCCCATTTCGACTCCTTTGTTTGCCAGGAAATCGGCTACCCTATTTGTGTCTTGTTTCACGTGGGAGGGTGTGATGCTGAGATTGGTTAGGAGAAGGCTGCCAAAATTCTCTAGCAGCCTAGAGAGTTGCCAATTGAGTGAGATTTTTGAAGGATTGCCTCCATGGAGAATCTTGGTGATTAGCTGAATAACAATTTGTGAGTCCCCCTCGAAGATAATCTTATGATGGTGTCTGTCAATAGCTGTTTGGAGACCCTGCAATAAGCCTGTTAGCTTTGTCGCATTGTTGGTTGTTTCCCCTAGGAATCCTGCAATGAGACATAGGATCTTTCCATTGGAGTTTCTGAGTGCTGCTCCATAGCCTGCTGGTCCCGAGGTGCCTTTGGAAGCCCCATCGAAGTGTATCTTTATGAAATTAGCTGGAGGGGGGGTCTAGATGGTTGGACTAGTTTGTTGGTGCTTGTGCTTCTTTGGTGCTAGTTGATTGATTAGATTGGTCTACCAGCTTTGAAGAATGCAATGTTCCTCTGGGTTGCAGTTTAGGTCCTCTATTTTCCAGGATTTACTTCTGATAGTTTCCTTGATTAGTGAGACTATTTTCTCCCAAGTTGTGTCTGGCGTGGAAGCTTTGGAGTGGAAGATTCTTTTGTTTCGTCCTTTCCAGATTTGCCAGAGGATGAATCCTGGTAGGAGCTTCCAGATGTGATTCAGTAGGGGATTATTGTAGGTGATAGAGTCCCAATTCTCAATTGTGTCATTGATGCTGCTGCGGTGTTGGTTGGATCTGCGCATTATTTGCGCTCCTTGGTCCCAAATCTGCTGGCTGAAGTGGCATCCATTGAAAATATGTTCTTTGGTTTCCTCTTGCTGGCAGCAGAGGACATAAAAGGAGGGCCCAATGAAGTTTCTTTTTCTGAGGTTGTACCAAGTTAGGGTTCGGTTATGTACCACAAGCCATAGGAAGGTGGAAACCTTGGGCTAGAGAGCAGGGTTCGATACTTTGTTCCATATGGTCTCCTTGTTTTGATCCTGGTGATTACCTTGTAGGAAGTAAGCTTCCTTTATTGAGAAAGTGCCAGCTGTGGAGTACCCCCATCTGAGGATGTCCAGGCCTTCTCTATTGGGTATTTTCCGGTGGTTATCATGGAATTTCCAGTTCTGCAGATTGAGATTCTCCGGGACTCCTAGATCTCGATTAGAGGTTTTCCAATGGCACCATTGATGTCGTTGTTCCTCGGGTATCCAGAGGTCTTTGACCCTTAAGGAGGTATCCTGGTTGAGGGCTCGTTTGAGAGTGTTTAACTCCTCCAGCTCATCCATGGGTTTGAATTGCTACCACGAGTCTTTCTAGAACATGGTGCTTTCTCCATTTCGAACTTCCCAGAAAGTATGATTTTGAACCAGCGTACGATTTTGCCAGGCTGTGTTCCAGATGTTGGAGCCCTAAAGTTAGTCATTGTGTCTAATGAGTTGATTATCTGGTGTGAGGGGGGTGTACTTCTACTTCCACATTTGCACCCAGACGACTGTTGGGGTTTTTAACCATCTCCACCAGATTTTGGCTCCCATTACTTGATTGAGTTTCCCTGGATCACGAAGTCCCAATACTATTAGGATTTTTGGTGTACAGAGTCTGTCCCAGTTTACTAGCGCCCATTTCTTGTTAGGTTGATGACCATGCAAGAGGAAGTTTCTTTGGAGGTTCCTTATGGATTTGATGACCTGTTTAGGAGCTGCTAGAGCAATGAAGAGGTAAGTAGGTAGGGCTTGGAAGAGGGATTTGAGGAGGACCAGCCTGGAAGCAAAGTTAAGAGGTATGAAGGTCTAGTTGCTTAGTCTGTTAGAGATGGAAAGGATAAGGTTGTCCTAGGAAATGGATCTAGCTGCCGTGCCCGTGAGAGGAACGCCTAAATAGTTGGACGGAAGGGAGCACCTGGGTATTCCTAGGAGTCTGGAAATGTGGAGCTGTACAAAAGTCGGGGTGTTAAAAAAATAGAGTTTGGACTTGTCTAGGTTAAGAGACATACCTGAAGCTTCAGTGAAGTCAAAGAGGATAGAGTTGATCTTGTTGGCCTCCTGGACCATTGGGGAGTTCAGTAGGAGGGTGCCATCAACAAATTGACTATGAGAGGGCACTGGATGGATGTTGTGTAGGGGCAGGCCTTTGAGAGAGCCATCTGTGATTGCCGACTTGATGTAACCTCCCAGACCTTTCACCATAAGTACAAACAAGAAGGGAGAAAGGGGGTCCCATTGTCTGATACCTCTGGAAGGTGAAAAAGGCCGGGACGAGACCCCATTCACTAGTATGGAGAAGAAGGTTGAGGAGGTGAGATTTAAAATCCAGTTCACCCAATGCTGATCAAATCCAAAAGACTCTAAGACAACCTGAAGGTATTGCTAGCTGGCTTTGTCAAAAGCTTTTGAAAGGTCAAGTTTGATTAACATACCTGGAGTCCTTGATGTCTTGAGGGAGTGGATGACCTCGTGAGCCAGGATGACGCTGTCCATGATTTGTCTTCCTTCTACGTACCCTGCTTGTTCCTTGGAGATGACATGGGTCAGTATGGGTTTGAGTCGATTGGCCACCACCTTTGTTATGATTTTGTAGATTACATTGCAGAGGGCGATGGGTCTGAAATTTTTAGGGTTTGTGACCTGTTCTTCTTTCAGAATGAGGGTGAGAAAGGTGGCATTGAGAGCTAGTAGGACTAGGCTTGATGCTCTCGATTCCTCTACTACCTCCCAAACTTCTTCCCTACCTAGGTCCCATCAGTGGTGGAAAATATCAGTGGTGAACCCATCCGGGCCGGGCCGAGGGATTTTCCTGGGGGCATTGCTTTTATGGCTTGATCAACTTCTTCTTGGGTGATGGGACATATTAGGGCTGCATTTTGTTCTGAAGTTACCAGAGAGGGTATGTGTCTGGTGACTCTTTGGATGGCTGTCATTTTGTCCTCCCTGGTTTTCGTCAAAAGGTCTTGGTAGTAGTTGATCAACTCTGCCTCTATCTAAGAATGTTCTCTAATTGAATTGCCCTGGCTATCCTCTAAGTGGGTTATTCTGTTGATGTGGCGACGGTGCACCATAGCTCTATGGAAGAATTTTGTGTTCTTTTCCCCTTCTTTGAGCCATTGTACTCTGGATTTTGTTTCCACAAGATTTCCTCTTGCCTTCCTCTCTCTTCTAATTGTGCTTGGAGCTTCTCCTCCTCTTTCATTAGTTCAGTGGTCTAGGATCCTAAGATGAAAATTGTTTGTATCTCCACAAGCTTGTTCTCTATGTCCTGTATGCTTTGGAGTATGTTTCCAAAGGTGTTCTTATTCCAGTGTTTCAGCAGCTGCTTGAAGTTTTTGAGGCGCTGCTAGAATTTATACATGCTGGTGCCATGATCTATTTCTGCCTGTGCCCACCAGGATTTTGCTAGCTGGTGGAAATCCGGGTGTGAGAGCCAGAATTTTTTGAAACGGAAGGGTTTGTATTTCGGTGTTTCTCCTGTGTTTAAATTAAAAGCAAGAGGCCAATGATCCGACCCGGATTTTGGGAGAATAAGGCTTTCCATATAAGGTCCCTCCTCCATTAGTTCCTCAATCACCAAGAAGCAGTCCAGATGACAAGCAATGTGTTGGTTGCCCGATCTACGATTGGACCAGGTGAAGATGCCATTTCTATTTTCTATGTCTACTAGCTTTAGATGATCAATGAGGGTTTTGAACTTACCACTGTCTTGCTCGAGTTTCTTACTGCCTCCTGTCTTTTCCTCCAGTGACAGGATCATATTGAAGTCACCTCCTGAGATCCAGTTGTGTGTTGTCACCAGAGTCTTGATTAGTGCGAGCCACTCCATGAGTTTATCTTTGTCCTGTTGGCTTTGGGGGCCGTAAACATTTGTGATGGCCCCTTCCTGATTCGAGCCTGTGACCTCGAAGTGGGCCGTTATTGTGCCTACAGTTGAGAAGGATTTGCTTATCATGATGTTGAGTGGGTTCCAGAGGATTTGCTTTGTTTCTGCCCCCTGGAAGATGGTCTCAGCTTCTGCCCCCACACATTTGGTTTCCTATAACATTAGGATGTCTGGGTTTTCTGCTTTGATGCGGTCTCGGAGGATCCTTTGTTTAGATCTACCATTGAGTCCTCTAATGTTCCAGGTAATGATCTTCATCATTAAGAGGGTGGTGTTGGGTGGAGGTATCCCTCCGAGAGCTTGTGGATCTGCCCTGAGTTTATCATGAGGTTGCCCGCCTCCTTGATGAGTTGTTGCGTTGTTTTCTGTCCTCTTCTTTTGTTCTCACGAAGTATTCTTTTCGAGCCTAAACTCGCTTCTGTGGCTATGCCCAGGCGTGCTGCGGATCCTACTGAGGAATTAAGAAAGACTTTGTGTACCTTGCATAATTGTTCTTCAGGGAGGGTCTGTAGGTCCTTTTGATTCAGGGCCTCCTCAAAATTTTCTAGATCTATGCCCGCTAGGCGAGTTGGTGTCCTTAGTAGCCATAATCTTTAGGGTTTTTTACACAAGGTGATGGTGAAGGGATGTCTTCGTTGTACCTGGAAAAGATGGTGGTCAAACTCACTCAGGATCCTTGGAGGGTAAATCCACAATTACTGCATGGAATCTTGAACCAAGGCACAAGGCCATTAAGCAGGTCGCCATCGTAACTATTCTACCCACTCATATCCTAGCCCCTCCTTGACTTGGTTACACAATGTTGGATTTCATCACCAGCTAGTACAACCATCGAGAGAAGGTTTTGTTTGATTGTTTTTGATTCCTAGATTTTATTAGTGTATGTTGTTTCTTTTCGTTAGTTGGCCATAGATTTTTTCCATAAAGTATTTGGTTCGGGAAATATTCCTCCACGCCATTCATGCAGAATGCAAGGGCTACCCCCAGAAGATACCGAGGGTTACCAACCTTTTCCTACTGATCCACCGGAGGGATCTTCTCAATAGAGTGAGGTTCATGACACCGCCACTTCACAAGTGGAAAGAACTGACTCTTTAGAAAATTTATTAATTTTCGATTCTCTAGAGTCTTTTCAAATTCCTCATGGTTACGAGAGACATATTCTTTGACTAAATTCATCTAGAGAACTTGTTTTTGATACTTTTGGAATACCGACCGGACTCCTTATAGGCTATGAAGGTGAGAATCCCTTTTGCACTACTGACATATTTAGAAACCCGCCTCTCATGGTTCGAGATATTTTCGGATCAGGGGTAGGTTCTAATATACCTGTCGTATCCCAACTGCCTGAAACATCTACTACTTACACGATACCATTAGATCAATTTTCTAGTACATCCAGCAGTGCCACCTTCATGTCATCCACACAGTAAGTTGGTCCTCTCTCGACCATTTCTCTCAAGATGGCCCATTCCACTATGGTCCCGCATGTTGCTACAATCCCCACCGAAAATGTGACACCATCCCACGCTCCAATTGGAACACCACTTAGACCAAATTCGTCAATTCCACTTGGGTACAGAGCTTTGAATCCTTCCATTTCCAACACTACCTAGGTTACACCCAGAGTTTCTGGAATTTTTGTTCCTCCTGGATATAACGCCATTGCTAGTTCTATACCTACACCTTTATTTGGAGGAGTTGGTCTTGGTGTCTCTAACCAGTTGGAGCCCTCTCTAGGCACTCAACCTCACGCTGGGGGGAAGCCTCCATTTTGAAGAAAACCTCAAATGGGGACACAATATTAGCTTGGGGGGCAATCTCAGACTGGATTCCATAACCCATTGTATGGACATAATGTGATACAAAATCCTTGGCACATACCTTTTCTGGGAAATATGCTATTCCTTGGGGGGAAACATCCTCAAGGACAACAACAACCTTATCCTCCTCATGGAAAAAATGTTTATCCCCCTTATGGGCAAACCCATCAAACTACTTACAATTCTCAGAACCCATAAGGTTATCCTCTATTTTCACATATTTCTCAACCATCATCAAATCCTGTTTATTCTGGTCAGCAACAACCGTATGTAGGAGGACCTACTAGATACAATTATCCACCTAACCCAGTTTACGACCCTTCTAGTGTCCCTATGACACACCAGTGTCACCCTCAGGTTAACCGACAACTGTTGTTTCTCATGACTCTGTATCTCCCAGACTTTTCTTGGTTGACCAATGATCCTATATTGCATTATCGCTTTTGGTCAGTGATCCCTGCTAAATTACCTTCCGATATTCCAAAATTTGATGGTAAACCTGGAGAAGACTCGAACAATCATGTGATGACTTTCCATTTATGGTGTTCATTGAACTTCTTATTGTACGATTCTATACGTTTACGTCTTTTTTCAGCGAACACTTATGGGCTCAACAACCAAGTGGTATATTGAACTTCCACGTGGTTCATTCCAAGATTTCAACTCCCTTTCTATGTCCTTTCTCATGTACTTTCAACTACCCATTCGTTACGAGATGGGTACTAAACTTTTAACCTCCCTTCACTAGACCAACTCCGTGCATATCTCTGACCATATTCACGAATGGAGATGACGACAAAGGTTGATCAAAGAAATCATTCCTGACCAGTTATTGGCAGAATGGTTTACTAAATCACTGTTACCCTTGATTTCTCATGATGTCACCATGGGTGGTGTAGTCACCAAGGAAGAGGCCATTTCTTGGGCTCATTACTTAGATTTGGTCTATTCACAATCTGGTACTTTGTATGAGTTAATCCCAAATGCTACCTGTGCAACTACCGATCCATCTAAATCGTCATCCACGTCACATGCAGTTGGAGTTATTGTCTCCGTCAAAACCCAATATGCTTCCCAATCGACTGGAACGACAAGTCGATCTACTTCGGCACCCATTCCCAGTTTGACCTCACTCTCCTCTACCTCCCCCCAAACTCAAATCTCTGAGGTGAATGCAACTCACTATGCCCCTTCACAACAATCTGGAGGTAAGAAGAAGACAAAGAACAAACCCAAGAAGAATTATAACAATGAACAACCCAAAGCTCAAAACCCACCACCTGCTACTGAAAAGAAACCACTGCGGAGGCCAAAATTCCCATGTCTTATTTGTGGTGACGATCACTACACTCGAGACTGTCCACATCTCGATGAAGTGGAAAACCTTTTTAAGGGGAATTCCCAACCCGCCGTGATTACTCAGCCTTTTCCTCAGAAACAATCTATGTTTTCTCAAAGCCCCTCTCTAGAGGGCAGTTCCAGCCACCCTTCTTATGATGAAGCCTTGACAAGTGCCAATATTTGTATGTTTAACACGATTGATTTAACCACCCTCTCTATGACCTATGACATGCCAGCTAAACTTGACAAAGGAAAGGTCACTAACGGTACTTTACCAGATCCATCACCATCCTCCATTAGTCCTCCATATGTTAGTCCTCCATCTGGATTGCTTCAGATAGATAAACCTACGTTCAACTCTATATTACGCCCTCCCAAGAGCACTATCCATAAATCTAATTTTAATCCTAGTTCATGTGCCACCCAGAATTACAACATTGTTGAATATTTGGCTCAAGCTCCGTGTGCTATGTCTGCATTATAAGTTCTACAACACTGCCCAAGTCAATGTAGAACGCTCTTGGCTTCTATTGGCACTTTTGACCCCGAGTCGTCCAACAATATCACATTTAACCTGGACAATTTTAAGTCTCGACTCTCTCACCAACTTGCTTTTCAAATTGATGTTGTTGTTCACAATCAACAAATTCACTGCACTATATTGGATGAGGGAGCCTCTACTTGTGTCATGTCTTTATCTTGTTATAAAGGCTTAAAATCACCCACACTTAACAAATCCCCAACGATGTTGCGTGCATTCAATGGGCGAGGTTTTCATCCTCATGGTGTTTTGCAGTCCCTATCCATCCAGTTGGGCGRCAAAACTGTCTTTGTTGACGTCGAGGTGGTCGATGMTCCCTCGATTACAACTTATTACTAGGAAGAAGTTGGTTTTATGCTATGACTGTCGTCACTTCATCGATGTTTCGATGTGTACAATTTCCTCATCAGGGMAAAATTGTCACTATCGATTAGTTAGATTTCTGTACACCCGACGCCCGCGCTCTCGCTACCAACAATATTCCTTTCTTGGGAGATTACAAGATCACGTATGAAAGTGTTGGTGTAGGCTTGTTAAAATATTCCACCCTTATGGGTACCTTCCCTGCACCACTCCCTCCTACCATCATATTTCCATAGTTAATATGATTTCGACTATGACTTATTAGTCTTTGTTATCATATGATCCCTAGATTGTACCTAGTCCTCTAGAGTTCGATGCACTAGGTGACACCATGCCACTTAGTCTGGTCGAGGCTTCATACGTTGCTATTCAATCAACCTCTCCTTCCTCGGATGAGCAACATCTCTTGGCACCTGACACCTACTCGATGCCATCTTGTTTGAATTCCTTGACGTCTACCTTTGACTATATTTCTCAAATATTTTCGTCCGATGAATCTATTATGGAAATGCTTAGCATTGACCACGTACGTTGGGATGATAACCATCATAGATCCTCTTTTCTTCCACCTCTTGAAGAAATACAGGAAGATATACACTCTATCTTCCCCCCCGATGTTGTCGACTTTTGTTGGCCCTTGACCAAGTTTTGGGAGATCCTTGGTCAAGTTTGACCTATTTTGTGAATTCAACAGCCTATCAAAGACGGAGCGCAAGACGAAGAAGAGATCACGGGATTATGTAACGGGTATGGGATGTCGGCCCATAGGTTTACCCATGTTTAGGCCTATTTTGTAAAGTATAAATAAGTAGCTAGGTGACATAAGTAGTGGGTCGATAAGCTAAGTTCTAAGTGCAAGTATGGTTTGTATATGCTCTGTGCATATCGTGAGAAACTTGTAGAGCTAAGTGGAAGTGGTTGTAATAGACTGTGAAAGGCTTTGTGCTAGACCTAGCTCGGGGAAGGAGCATTTGGTGAGGTGCGCGCAGATCTCCTATCCTATGCGGAGTATTGTTTTTGTGGCTCTGTGCATGTAGATGAATGATTGAAGCTAATAAATAAGAAGAGTTGGTGGACGTAGCCCCAAGGTGGGGGTGAACCACGTAAATATTGTGTTATTCTGCTTTGTGCGATGTTCTGATGTGTTTATGTATTTACTTGCTAAGTGCTTTGATATAGATAGATAGATCTGTTTGTGCTTTGTGCTTATGTTGACCCTGGACGCTAGATCTGACCTATGTGAACTTGCTTAGTGCTCGAATCTGCTAGATCTAATCTATTTCTTTATGCTAAGTGCTTAGATACATTAGATTTGGGTGAATGGTACAATGCTCTATTTTATCTGCGAAGTAGATATTGGTTAAATAATGACGAACTGATGGTGCTAAGTGCTCTATTAAGTGTTATAATTACAGATCTATGTCCCAACTAAGGTTGCAGACACCTGAGTCCTGCAACCACCCTTACCTCTACCTCGGGTGAGACTTCATTGGCTTCGCAGGTGCTGTCAAAAGGGTCAGTAGTTAGGGGTTTATTGGTGCACTTTTGTAGTGTTGAACCCTGGGTCTGCCCTTGTGCCAACAAATGGTTCCATTGCTGAGATCTGAAACTGTGATTGCTAGGAACTGAGGAAGAAGAAGTTTTGTGCAAAGATCCGACCTGAAATTGTGAAAGCTCTATGCGTAGATCTGTTTCTCTAGTGCACAGTACTCTACTTAGTTTCACAAGCTCTATGCTAAGGAAAAGAAGTCCGATCTAAAGAAAAGAGGTAAGATCTGAAAGCTTTGTGCTCTGGGAAAAGTAAAAGTGAGACTTTTTGATTAAAAGAGGTAAGATCTGAAAGCTTTGTGCTCTGATAAAGGTAAGAATATTGAAAAGTTCTAGATCTGAAAGCTTTGTGCTCTATAGAAGTAAGATAAGTGGAAATTTTTGATTCAAAAATATGAATCTAGTTATGTTTGATAGATTCTATCCTAGCTTGAAAACTAGGGTATTAATAGATGAAAGAATATTTGATATGAGTAGATATGATAAGAATAGTGAAAAATATGGTATACCTATGCATACAAAGAATGTTTGGACTAATAAGTGTATGCAGGATCCTAGAAAGAAATGTTTGCAGGTTAGCTACCATGATCCTAGCACGCGGTGCATGAAAGGCTGGGGATCATTTAAAAGAAATAGAGGATTAAACCTCTGTTACAGTTGCAGAAAACCAAGACATATTTCTAAGGAATGCCCTGGGAGAAGACCCAATTGTCTTTGTTGCAAATTTATGGACCATGAAGTATTGGATTGTCCTATAATGATTGCTAATATTGAAGAAATGAACATGAGATAAGAAAACCCTAGGGAAGATCCAGAAACTAAGATTATGACAGAATCCCGGAGAGAATCAGAGAAAATATTGCTACAGATGAAAGAAACCCTGAATGACCACCGACATGTCAGATTATCAGAGATCTTCAAAGAAAAAGAATGCATTGAAGCAAGAATAGGAGACTTTGACATTGAATGTGTTCTAGATGAGGAAACACAGGTGAATATCATGACAGAGAGAACTTGGGAAGCTATAGGGAGGCCTTCTATGATTCCTTCATTAGGAGGAATAGGACTATTCAAAGGAAAGATGATAAACCTATGTGGAAAGCTCACCCGAATACCTATGAATGCCAATGGAACTTCGATAGAGGAAGATTTTGACATTATTAAATTTATTGAGAAAATTGCCCCATTTACCATGCTACTAGGAAAACCTTGGATTGAAAGAGATCAGGCTAGAAGGAAAGAATAAGAGGAAGTTTTAGAGCAGAAGAAGCAAGAGTTAAAAGAATTCATGACTAGAAGGATCACACACTTGATTGAAGAACAAAAGTACAGATCTAAGCTATTTTACACCAGATACCTAGATGTCAAAGTTGCAAGAACACTAGAAGACCCACAGAAGATTGAAGTACCTATTCCATATAAAGAAGAAGGATCACCCTCAAATCTTAGGAAAGAATCTCAACAACATGAAGTAACTATGCCAAAAGAAGATAAGAATCATAATGGAAAAAGTCATATCGAGATGAACCTCACTGGGAAGAAGGATAGAAAGCTAAGTAAGAAGAGAGCTAAGATCTACAAATTGTAGATGGTTCCAGAGGGAACCTCACAGAAGGAAAATTTGCAAAATTGGAACTTCGTCGGGATATCAGAACAACGACACATGGCACTTCGCCATGGCGAAGCAGTCTAGCCGTTGGGGACATTATAACTGTTATACCAACACTCTGAATGGGTAGAAATACATTTATGGACAGACAACTCGCCATCAGATCGTTGGAACCGCGCCATAACGAACAAAACAAAGTTAATGAAGGCTTCATACCCATTGTAAGTGACCCATTTCCGAGTTACCTATTTATCCCATCGTGCCATGCACCGAGAATACTTTTTCCAACCGAGAGTTTGAGCCCTCATACTAAGTTGATTTTGCACAATGATCATCACGCTCTTGCTCTCTATCTCATTACTGTGTCTAAGTTAGTCCCCAAACCCGAGATTGTTAACCCCGAGCGTGTATGTTGGACAAGTTGAGCACTGCAGAGAAAGCTGTTGAATAAGTTCTGATCGACCTCATGACTGAAAGAGTCATATCGATGTCTATAGGTGTACACACATTGTTGACAAGAGGACTGCCAGCCTCTCCGTCAACTGCTCGTGGAGCCAGACCATCCCGACCATTAGAGGAAAAGAGAACCAAGCATAGGGATGATCTAGCGAATGCCAAATTGATCCCAACCATATTACCCGCCTATATTCCACCTCTGAGAGGCATAGTAAATCGAGACAATGTGCCCAGAGATTTCAAATACACCTTGGTTACGGTGTACCTCCCGAAGGGGATACTCGTAGTTCGAGAAGACCAAGATAAGATTGCAGCGTTGAAGTTTAGCGACTTCAACCTCGAAGATCGCAAAGTCTATAACATGCTCGCCCCACGTAAGTACCTAACCAAAAATAAGGGGAAGAATTCGAAGATAATCCCCCAGTCGTGGACTATGAACCTTGCGCATTCCACCCTGCTGAACGTCATGAAGATTCCCCACTTTGGTAGACACGAGGAAGTCAATCCCTGTGTCAAGCTGCTACTTTCTTGTTACCATGGTAGCTATTTGTGGGTAAACCACCGTATAACAGTTGATATGACGCTGATCAATTAGATCATGGGCTTGAGTATGAAAGGACTTGATCCACAAGAGTTTTACCCCGAAAAATCCATGGATCGCGCTTTAGCATAGAAGATCAAGGACACTTATGGAGATGTCGAGAAGGGAACACAAGGCTACAAGGTAGCTTCTATCTAGAGTGGCATAGTTCACCTTGCCTGTCAGTTGATTGCAGGAAAGTTAGTAAGAAAGAATCGACCTACCCAAGTCACCGGTTTTGTAGTCGACCTCGCAGAGAAGTGCGTGGAAGGCCTTTAGATGAACTAGGCGAAGTACCTGGTGAACTAGTTGGAGCTCGACTGCAGAGAAGCACATGATCAAGGATATGAATTTCATTTCAGTTGGCTCTTGATCCTTATAGATTTTATTGCCTGGGAGATGCCATAAGGTGCGACCTTCTCGGACATCGAGCCATTTGAACCGTTGGCCGCGAAGTTCAGTACACTTTGGTATTCAAGTGACATGAATAAACAATGGCAGTCAAATGATGTTTTTCATACCTACTATAATCAACTGAAGATAGACATATAGTATGAGCCTCACATGAGTCAGAAAAATCTACACCGGTGCAGGCCTTTGATGACGTTCAACGCAGATCGACATTTTATTTACATCACAATGGCACCGACGAACACAAGCAACAACTTCAATCCTACTATAAGATGACAGAGGAGGACTTGGAGGAGATCACTAAGGACTGGTCGGTGGACCTCCTTATTCCAGCAGACCCTACATAGATATCCAACATCGACAACCTAGAAACAACGCAGGATACACCCGGACCTAACAGGACAAAGAAGACCGAAGAGGTCCAAGAATTAGACAACGCATCCGTGAAAACTGCTTCCATATCACCAGAGCGAGGAGGTGATGGCGAAGAGTTAGATGAAAAAGAAGTCAAATAGAAGCAAGGAGACGAGGTTGAACCCCTGAAGAAGAGAAAAGGTTCGCCTCCAAAACCTTCCTCCCGAAAGAAATCGAAGGCCACCATGACCAAGATGCAGACTATCCTCACCTCCGATGACTTCGACTTCCTCATAGAAGCCCTGCAAGATGCCTCGCTGGAAATAACCGAGAAACAAGAAGCAAAGAAAGAGGATATGTATGATCGAATTGATCCTGAACTTCAAGGGGTATAGCAGGCCCTACAGTCCAGCCACACAGTCTCCACTATGCCGGGAGAACCAGAATTGGAAGATGAGCTAGCTCAACTCCACCTCCTAGCCGATACTGTTGAAGCTCGCCTTTGACGAGAAAAGGAAGAAACAAAGCAAGCCACCCAGGCTTTGAAACAAGTAAAAGGAGTACTCGTAGAGCAACGTAGTGCTGCAGAATAGGAAAATATTACTCTCCAATCGAAGTTTGATGAAGAAACATCATAGCTACAACAATAAAAGGAACAGTTGCTCGCAGAGAAACTCGAAGTAAAAGAAGCGGTCAACATATCACTTTGCTCTGTGACAGTCTTAGAAATCAAGGCAGAAGACTGAGTTACATAGCAGGTGAACTAGATCGCATAAGCCATCCAACAACTACAACAACACATAAAAAATTTGTAGCTACTCACTGTACCTAAGACCCCACAAGATGTAAGAGACCAAAGAGAAGAAACCGCCTGGAGCGCGGTTGAAAGGATAAAGGCTCTTACCCTGGAATGTAAGAAACTCACTGATCACAGTGCCCAGACCTATGAAAAATTCACAGAGAACCCAAAATTGAAGGAAATAGAGTTGCAGCTCCAAGAGGCGAAGTATCAAGCGGAAAAGATATAGGCATAGCTAAAGCCCCTGTCAGCTACAGAAATAATGAAGCACTCCCAAGAGCAACGCACTGCACAACAACAGATCCACACTATCCAAAGAAGAGTTATGGAAGTAACTCAGAGGCTCCAACCTGTACAAGATAAGGCCTATCAATTGTTTACAGAGGTAGAAGGACAAGGAGAATAGCTAGAGCAGGTTGTCACTACAGCTGAACAACGTCTAGAGGGACCTGTAACCGATGCAATCATTCAAGAGTTCATTGAACAGGAGGCCATAGCACAACAACAAGTCGAAGCAGAAATAGTCAAATGAGAGTGACTTGGGACGAGTCACAGGTGAGTGTTAGGGGCCTGTTGGCCCTTGACCAAGTTTTGGGAGATCCTTGGTTAAGTTTGACCTATTTTGGGACTTCGACAGCCTGTCAAAGACAGAGCGCAAGACGAAGCAGAGATCGAGGGATCTCACCCCCTTTTTGGGTCCTTTTTGGGATTTGGGATTATGTAATGGTTATGAGATGTTGGCCCATGGGTTTACCCATGTTTAGGCCTATTTTGTAAAGTATAAATAAGTAGCTATGTGACATAAGTAGCGGTCCGATAAGATAAGTGATAAGTGCAAGTATGGTTTGTACATGCTCTGTGCATATTGTGAGAAACTTGTAGAGCTAAGTGCAAGTGGTTGTAACAGACTGTGAAAGGCTTTGTGCTAGACCTAGCTCGGGGAAGGAGGATCTGGAGAGGTGTGCACAGATCTCCTATCGTATGCAGAGTAGGGTTTTTGTGGCTCTATGCATGTAGATTACTGATTGAAGTGAAGAGTTGGTGGACGTAGCCTCAGGGTGGGGGTGAACCACGTAAATACTGTGTTATTCTTCTCTGTGCGATGTTATGATGTGTTTATGTCTTTACTTGCTAAGTGCTTTGATATAGATAGATAGTGTTAGGATATTTAGACACTTAGGAGTTAGTTAAGATCTACTTGGTCTAATATGTCGTTAGGTAAAAGTGTGTTTCTTTAGTATGCATTAGTATGCATTTGTAGTTAGGAAATCCGACGACCACAATATGTTCCCGACATAGAGTGATCCGATGGTTCATACTCTCCTCGATCTTAACGACCATTGATTTGTTGCTTAACACCCAATTGGTCCATGATATATATTTAAAGAGCATGGAGGGTCATTTCTCAATGATCAATTGTGAGAAACTCTCTTGTAAAATCTCTCTGTAATCTTTTTCTTTGAATTAATAAACTTCTCCAAGTGGTCGCGTTGGCTGGGGCCGTGGATGTTTCCCCGTAGGGGTTTTACCATGTGAAAACATCAGTGTGTTGATCTTTGATCTGGTTATGTGAGTGGTTAATGAAGGTGTCTGTCCTCTGTTGGAATACCTGTGTTGTCGAACATGGTATCATAGCCCGTTTGAAGACCCGCTCCTGTTGTAGATCGAGATCGTGAAGCCGAGTTTCCTCATCTCCATTTTCTGTCATTTACATACATTCTTCGGCTAAGAGGACTATTCCATTGGGTTCAGAGTGCTTGTTTCAATAAGGAACACTTTTCGTTTCACTCGAAAATGTTTCCGTTTTCCCAAGATACGACCATTACAGTTAGATTCGGAAGTATAAAGCTTGAATACACCTTTTTAAAATTTTTGTAGAGTTGTATTTTTGGTTTTATTTCGGTTTTCTTTTATTTATTTCCGGGTTGCTAGTCTATTAGATCTGCGTATTCTCTTTTCCTTGTGCCCTGTGCGAACTCGGAAAATCAGAAACAAATAGGAAAAGGTGCATCTTCCGGGTAAGCTAACCGAGATCTAACCCTTGTTGTCATCGAGAAGCGAATTTTTTTTTCTTGTGTGAAAACAATTTTTTTTTAGCATGCTCTCCAAGGCCATCTTCCACAACCACAACAACAACAACAAACCCAATCCTCCTTCTGAACATTACAATATGTTTTGCTAGATCATTTGGTTAAAACTTGCCTTATTAAGTAAGAGGTCTTGAGTTCAAGTCTCTTTTTTGTTACCTTTTTTGAAAAAGTTCATGCTAAAATTGTAAAGTGTATTTCACTTCAAGTATAAAAGTGAATCACTAAAAGTAGCTTTAATATTTTATTTTAGAGTTATTTATTTTGCATGCATATTTTCTGTTATAAAGTAACTTCATTGTAAAAGTGATCCTCACTTCTCTTTATAAAAGTGGGTCACTTCATAAAACAACTTACACTATCACGTGGTTAGATGGTTACCGTTTATGCCTTTTTTAAAAGGGCATAACTCTCACATCGGAAGTCCATTTTTAGTGCCGTTTTTTTTAAAACCGTATAATTTTTCGAGCTCTTTCCATCAAGATCATCAGTTTCAATTTTTAAGTCCATATTATATGCATATTTAATATGGCTTCTACAAGTAATGTCTTGCTTACCAACAACAACTACTCCCAATGAAAATCTCATATGGAAGATTTATTAAGAAGTAAAGGCTTGTACCGGATTACCTTGGGAAAGGAAAAAACACCCACTGATGCTGATAAGAAATCCAAGTGGGATAATAGGAATGATGAAGCACGTGGACTAATCGAAATGTCCATCTCTCTTGATTTAAGGTACCACCTCTAAGAAATTGATGACCCCGAAGAAGCTTGGGACAAGATTGAATTTGTGTTTGGTAAACTCAATATTATTCGAGGACAACAGTTATAAAATCAAATATTGACCTTGAGTCCAAGTGATGTTTCTTGCCTTGGAGACTATTTATCTAAGTTTAAAACACTCAGAGTTTTATGTGAAGAATGTAAGATAAAAATGGAGGAAGAGCGTTGCATCTATCTTATCCTTTCTAAGCTAGGCAGTGCATGTTCTGTGGTTGCATCTACATTTTATGACATGAGAGAGGCTCTAGGGAAAGCTTATGAAAAACCCACTCTTGAGTCCTTTTGTGCTTCTTTGATTAGAGAGGAAGATAAGCTTGTACAACTTGGAGTGATCAACACTACAGGTACCTCTAACAAAGCCTTAGTTGCCCAACAGAAAGATAAACCCAAGTATCCAAAGAAGAAACATCCTTGCTACAACAACATGCAATATAAGGGTCCCAAACCCACTCAGACAACTTCAACTCCTAATGGTGACAAAGGAGAAAAATATAAAAATAAGAATACTAACAGACATTGCAACTTTTGTGATAAAGATGGTCATGATGAGTCCAAATGTTTCAAGAAGATGGAAGCTTTAGAAGCAGTGACGAAGAAGCACAACATCCATATTGATTCTACTTCTTCTTCTTCTTCTCATGGACATGCACTTTCTTCTTCTGGTTTCTCCTTCAATACACCTTCTACTTCTACTTCTGATAAGTGGCTTATTGATTCTGGAGCATCTTATCATATGGCTAAGGATAGAGACATATTTTCTACTCTAAATGAATGTAACACCAAGAAAATATTTGTTGGTGATGATACATCTCTTAGTGTTGAAGGATCTGGAATAGTACAAGTAGAAAATGGCCATTTCAATGATGTCTTATGTGTTCCAAGTCTTTCTTGTAACCTTCTATCAGTATATCAAATCACTCATTCAGGTGAAGGCAAAACCGTAGAGTTTTCACCTCACCAAGTTGTAATCAAGGATCTAAAAGATCCCAATCATGTTCTTGCAACTAGAATTGCTGATGATATTACCAGGTTATACAAGTTTGACTACTTTGGGTCATCATCTTTTTCATCAGTTTTTGTTGCTCATAGCGACGACTTGAGCAAACTTTGGCATGAGCGGATTGGTCATCTAAACTATCGCTCATTGCAGCAACTATGTAATCAATAGATGGTGATTGGTCTTCCTCTTGTTTCATGCAGAGATGGTGTTTGTGCCGGTTGTGTTCTCGACAAACATCATCGTGACAGTTTTGAAAAATGTGCCTCTTGGCACTCCTCGGGTCCTTTGCATCTTGTTCATAGTGATTTGTGTGGTCCACTTTCTTCTCCTTCTTTTTCTGGGTGCAAGTATTTCTTAACTTTCATTGATGACTTTTCCAGACATACTTGGGTTTACTTCTTAAAACTTAAGAGCGAAGTTTTTGACAAGTTTTTGGCCTACAAGGCCCTTGTAGAAAAGCAATCTGGACATCAAATTCAAAGGTTAAGAACAGATAATGGAGGCGAATATGTGAACAATGATTTTACAAATTATTGCACTACACAGGGAATCCAAATGCAACACATTGTTCCATATACACCACAACAAAATGGTGTTGCTGAGAGAAAGAAC
>ML784567.1:351993-367168 GCA_009831015.1 Picea engelmannii | reverse complement strand
ACTGCCTATCATTTCGAAGAAGAAGAGGTTTTCTCCCTTTATGGGTTTCCTCGTGAAAATCTGTCTCTGTGTGTACTTCATGTGTGACTGATGGTTTTTACTTTTACTGTTCATATGATGTACATTGTTGATGACCACATGAATAAAGATTAATAATGGTTTAATAAGTATAAAATTGTTTAAGCTTATAAACAACTGATTCACNCCAACCCCTTGGTTTACCGAAGCATCATCATCTTCATGTGCTTCATTTTTCTTCTCTTTCTTCTTCATCCTCTTCTCATAATCTCCATACATTCGTTCATCCATTTATGGCATGCGATAAAATACCATGTGAATTTTTTTCTCCTATTCATCACGCTTGTCCTCTTCTTCCATTTGCTTCCTTCCAGATGCATGACCAATTTCGGGATTGAAATTATTAAGAGTTCCTTCACCCTTCTTATGCTTGGCCCTAGTAAGCATTCATACTCAACAATTCAAGTCAAAGACGACTGCTCTGATACCAACATGATCCAGAATATTTTCGTCCAGTGACTTATTAAAGAATTGTATTAAATGAGCATAAACTAAAGTACACCATAAAGAAGGACTACCTCTTCGAGTCTTTCTCTCAAATGGGTAGGCCTTTTTATTAACTCCATAAAAGAATTGGGCAAAATACATAAGTATACCACATTTTGGAGTTAAGCTACATAATCTTTTCTTAGATAAAAAAAAAAAACATCACCACTGCGTTCATGGTGTCTAATTACCTAAAAATGATTGTCTCCACGCCTCGATCCGATTCTGTCACTTTCGGGCCCAAGAGACAATCCTGTCTCGATTTTCATGCCTACATTTGCAATTAATGAATGGACTCTGTCTTGAAATCCATTCCTTTGTCTCTAAATTTGTGTCTCTTCCACACGACCGTGCCCTTGGTTTCCCCTATACTCTGGCGGAAACCCCCTTTATATAATAAAATGCGGGTGACTATGAATTAATGGGGCACTTGGCACATTGTTTAGCAGGGGCTATTTTAAGTCGTTGGTTGGTGGAGGTTTAGGCAGAGGTCTCGGGGTCAAACCCATGGGCCTCCCCTTTCCTTTTGGTGTATTGTTATACAATTGGTGGGTGGATATATATAGCAGACTGATGGAATATGCCTCCAATCTGGCGGAACTGCCACCAAATTTGGCGGTATATTTAATATATATATATATATATATATTAATTTTTTGGTTGTTGGGCATCATTGGGAATTTTCCCACTACCACATGGCAGCCCACGACTGGGCCACGTGGAAGCTAAAAATTGGCCCACATCACCTCCTTGTACATTCACCTTGCCACATCACCTCTCTGCCACATGTTGTGCAGATGCCACGTCATCCTACCACGCATTGTACAGATGCCACATGTCATGTATGGACTGCCACCTGGCATTTTTTCATTGGTCCACATGTCGGCCCCAAAAGTCCAAAAATGACTGACACGTGGCAGCCTCTAGTGTTGCCACATCATCATGTTGATGTCATGTTGAAGTGATCATGACACGTGTCGCCCTCTATGCTTGCCACATAAGCTTTATGGATAATGACATCATCCATATTGATGTTGACATCAATAGTACAGATGTTGACTCACCCCCTGCTGACTAGGCTAGGTTGACCAAAACTTGGACCACAAATATATTTCGATCCGTAACTCCGTTTGATGATTCATTTACACCGTTAGAAATCTTATGATGCACTCTTCGCGATCATGCCATTTTCACTGAGTTTTGGGAACTTTGAATTTTTGCCTTTTCTCTGTCTGCTAAAGCCATTCTAAGTGTCGTGAGTTGCCTCCACGAGTTCTAAGTTGATCTTAGCCTTCTCTGTATCCTTTTTGGATCATAATGAAACTAGGAAATTTTCCCAGTCAGTGTTAGTCTTCTTCAACTCTTCCAGTACTAGCATATTCATTAAACAAGAGTAAAAAAAACTAGTATCCAGTTGCTTGGACTTAGCCTGGACCCTAGCTGACATCTTTCCAATACTATTGAAAAGGTAAAAGGGAAGGTTCATGGAATATTTCCCAGTGAAGTATAGTAGTAATGTGATATGGTATTGATATACCATATTGAACCTTCCTTCACATGTGAAGTACCTTTGAATGACCCTGAGCATCTTGTAAAAATACTCTAGCATGTGACTTCTTGACACTCCTTCAGATAGGTTGTCTCCTTGGTATTCAGATTTTAGGAATTCCTTGGAGAAAGAAGAGTTCAAAGACATAGATTTAAACCACTTATCACCACAAACATGTATCTCTGTGGCTACATAAATAGATTTCTCAGAGACTTCAAAATCCAACACCCCCACTGTAGTCTTTGTTCCACTAAAATTGAGTGTAAACTGCTTAGCTACTTCAGAATGTCCTCTTTTCATTTTCTCACAAACATTTAGGTAGCCCACCCTCTGGAAAGATTCCTTGAAAAATGGTTCAGAATGGATGAGTTGCATTTCATGTGGTTCAACTCTCACAATCTATGCCCCTTTTTGGATCTTCTTTCCTTGATGACTGTCCATAATGACCGTTTGAAAAACCTCATGTACCCTCTTTTGATAGCTTGTTATGAGATATGTAATAAGAATAAGAAATTTAGGGTTTGTTTACAGAGATGACACACTTAGGGTTTACATGAATGAAAAATTTATACACAACAATAGTGTGAGGATGAACAAGTTGCAAGTAGGAAATGATAAAAGAGAAAAACAACTCAATTGGATGAAACTGCAGACAAGCATAATTGAAGCAACTCTGTGTAAAACATAGGGTTTGCAGCGACAGTGGTTAAGTTTGCAGTGCCAGTCTTCAACGCAAATTGAACTAGGTTTTTATGAAAGACTTGCAAGATTTTCCATGTTTGAGGAGAAACATATGAGGTTCTGGTTAAAACCTCAGCCCTAGACGAATCTCAACTGAAAAGGGTTTGATCTATGAATTAACAGAGGGTTCGCAGTGCATAGTTTGCAATGCAGATTCTTAATGGACAGTTTGTAGTGCATATTTGCAGTGGATAATGCTATCGTTTGCAAGAAGAAACTATAAGATGACCCTTTGGTATAACAATATTGAAAATTTATAGGGTTTAGGATACCAAAGCTGTGGGTTTTAATTGTGTAGAGAGTTGGCAACGGGTAGAACATTTAATAGTTTGCAATGCAGGAACAATATACAACAATTTATAGTTTCAATCAACCATTTAAGCAACATGCAATCACCAAAGAAGTACCTGGTGTGTATGGAACTTGGGATGGTGTCTCATTAACTCGAGTGGGACTTAGGTGGAAGCATCCAATCCTTTTCATCTACTACATCCAGTTCGCAGCGCCAATTTTCAGACTCTAGCAACGTGCTTAATTCAAACTGTTAGAGTTGTTCCTTGAAACAATCCTGGAAGTCATAATGAATTGAATGCGATGAAAATGATGAGATATTCCCTAACACAGTTTCAAAGTACAATATGAGAGATTAGTGCTTAAGGTACTTCTTGATACAATGCAATATTTAAGGTGATTTTGTAGCAAGTATATTTGACACTCAACTTGACCTTCAAACGGTTGAAAATGACATATGGAACCTTTTGTACATACCTTTGAGACAAGACATATGATGATGATTTTAATACCATGGGTGTGACCCATGCTGACCCTTACTTCTATCACGATGATGAACAATGCCATGACACCAAGGCTCTTACAAAGACTAAAATCAAAACTATGCTCATAGAAAAATCAAAGATGAGTTATGACATGAAATATAACTCAAAGCCTAAAAATTTAAATACCCTATGACTCAAACCTAGAAATCTAAAAATATTTTGACCCCTACACATCCTATGTGCTAGCACTGCATATGTGTCTACTATTGACTGCCAAACATCAAATCCTTTTGTCTGTAAAATGGTTTTTAACCTTTTAATCCAAAAAACATAGTTTTTTCCATCAAGCCTTGGTGCTCCAATCTTAGCATATTCAATGATATACTTCTAGTGGTTAAACTATTTCTTGAAGGAACTGCTCTGATACCAATTATTGGAATACTGAGCGGGGGGGGGGTGAATCAATATGAGTACTTATTACCACTTTTAATCACCATGTGTATTCTTTAACTTTACGAGCAATGTTCAACAATTTAAATTCAACGGTATAAATCAACCATGAAAAATAAGAAATCACACATACATAGTACAATAGATTTTTATGTGGAAACCCAATGAGAGAGAAAAGTACAGAATGATTTTCTTATATGTTAGAAGAAATACATTCACAGGAAGCACCAACTTCCTTATTTTCCAGCTAAAACTGGAAGGAGGCTCCAACCCCCTATTTTTCAGGATACAACCTAAAGGAATCTCCAACTCCCCAATTCTCCAACACCAACTAGAAGGAGGCTACAACCCCCATTCCTTGCCCCATCCAACCACCCAAAAATATAAATGTAGACAACTTGTCAATAACACCAAATCAATCAACCTGTCATTGATCTATTACTGTCACTGCCATAACCTGTCACTGCTACTATACTTCATCAACTCCACTCAAACCATTATGTCTCAAACCCTCATACCAATATCCACAAGAAAGTATCCCAAATAAAATACTAATGAACTGCTAAGACATTCATGTGTTGGAATATTGCAGAATATAGACTCTAACATACATAGTAAGCCATACCTCTCAAATTGTAGTTGGCCTCATAGATTTGATCTTCTAATCTTTACTTTCCTCAATATATTTGTGCCATGTGCTTTGTAAACTCACATATGTCCACAATCTATCCCATTGTGCCTTGCATATTTCTTCACCCTACTTCCTCTGCAACTCGCGTATTTCTTTGTTTCTTTGTGCATCCGTGTTTTCCTTCACTGAACCCTGTGGATGGTCGTGCTCTTCCTTCACTACAAATCGCAGATGTATGCACTCTTCCTTCACTGCAAATCATAGATGTCCACGCTCTTCCTTCACTGCAAATCGTGGATAGCTTCAGGAAAATAATAGAACAATAAGATCATTTTCGTCCCTTTGGTTCCTGCAACTTGTCTCTTCACCGCATCAGACTCACTACTTCAGATATGTTAGTAGTACCTTCCCATAACATTTTACAACATAGATATTCAATGTTCTCAATAGGTGTTAATAAGAGTCTCTTGAAGTCTTATTTATAATTTCCAAGTTACTTCCTTAGGGGCTTAGCTTATAACTGTTTTACCCCTTTTCCTTATTTTAGGGCCAACCCACACTCTCTTGTTGCAACTAATTTACCTTAATTAAATTCTTGTTGCAACTATTTTACCCTTAATTAAATTCTTGTTGAAACTACTTTACCTTTAATAAATGACCTGTAACTTCTTACTGACCTTCTAAGGGATTCTAGATAATTATTCAGGGTCCTCCAACTTCACAAGGACATAAATCCTCAACCACGAGGAACCACGTGGAGTACCACATATCATTGGAAACTACATGATGCATACTATCCATCCATGAATGTGTTACCTGCATTTACACTTTCATTCATGTCCTCTTTCTTCAATCAATTGTGGGTTTCATAACCATACCTTCGTGGCTTCTTGACTTCTTCAAGGGTTGACATCAATGACAACTAATGTTTCAACACAATTTGGGTTTGCCATAAGTAAAACATATAAATATGGTGTATTGTAATGAGTTGTTGTTGCTATTAGTAGTGTGGTGATGTAGATTTAATCTGAATTAGTTGTAGGGTTGTTCTTGTCTAAAGCAAGATAGTAGGATGTCGATTGTGTCTTAGGTGTAGACCAAGATTAGTCATGTGATTATCTATTATATGAATGAATAAGACAAAAAGAGAGAAGGAGATTCTCAAAGAAGGATGTTTTTCCTAGTTAACGATTTCTGGGGTAAAATATTTGTGTACTGTGTGATTTTCATTGTTTTTTTTCTACTTTAATTATGTATTCTCTTTCTCGTTTGGTTTAGTGTGAGTATTATTTCTCTACAAGTGGTATCGGATCTTCTCTGATACAAATGGTATCAAAGATTTATTTTTTTTCGTTGTACAAGTGGTATTAGAAAAAGGCTAATCAAATCTTGGATCTGAGCTAAACCTAGGTCCAGTAGGATTTATAAGAAAACGATCTTTAAATTTGTTCTTAAAAGAATGGAAAGTAGTACGAGGATAGAGTTCAAAATTTTAATGGCCTGAATTTTGAGCTTTGGAAGCTTAGTATGGAATATCTCCTTGTAGATCAAGAACAATGGGTAGTTGTGAGTCTGGGAATGATTCCGACGGGTATGTTGAAGGAAGAATTGGAGAAACTCGAGAGGAGGAAAATGAGTATGATTTGAATTTGTCTTGCATATTCGATATTTTTGAATGTCTCAGGCGAATACTCTACAAAGATACTATGGGATAAGTTGGGAATCTTGTGTCAATCAAAATCCCCAGTAAACAAGATGTTCCCCCAGAATAAATTGTATCTTCTGAGGATAAGTGATGGAAGCTTAGTAATAGAGCACCTGAATGCATTCAATACTGTAATAATATAGTTATTGTTTATGGACAATAAATTCATTGAGGAGGATAAATGTATTACTCTAATGATTACTTTTCCATATTCATGGGATATATTAATCATGGACATCAAGAGTAATTTGTCCACATTAAATATTTAAGATGTGGTTGCATCCCTACTGTCAGAGGAAATGATATGGAAGAACATGGAAGGATAGATGAAGGATGCCTTCATGGTGATAGGTTTCCTGATTGACAAAGATAAAGGTATATTCTCCGGTATAAATCTTAATTGAAGGGGTAGATATAAATCCCTGATTTAGTCAATGAGAAGATGGTGGAAATGTCGTAAATCTGGGCATTACAAGATAGACTACAAATCGAAAGTGACAAACATTATTCTAGGATATGAAGAGAAGTATTTAAATAAAAGAAAGACTACTCTAGACAAAGGAAGAGATGTGAATCTTGTTGATTAATTGAGTTGGTTGTCATTGATTTCAACCTTTGAAGAAAGTCTGGTAGTGAATTATGGTAGCACAAAGGTTTGGGTAATGGACCCAAGTTTGTTTGATGTATAATGGTATGTGTTTTGATATATTTGCAGGTAAGACTAGTCTATATGGATAGTAGATGTCATGCCATTTCTGGTGGTATGTGGAGCATCACATAACTCCTCACGGTTCGAGAGTTATGGCCTTATGAAGTTGGAGGACTCTTATATGTTGGATTGAAGCCCCAAAAGGTCAAAGAAGTCAAAGTGTTTGCAAAGAAGAAATTATTTAAATAATAAAGTGAAGTGACAAAGTCAAGGAGGATTATTTAAATAATAAAGTGAAGTGACAAAGTCAAGGAGGATTATTTAAATAATAAAGTGAAGTGACAAAGTCAGAGAGGATTATTTAAATAATAAAGTGAAGTGACAAAGTCAGAGAGGATTATTTAAATAATAAAGTGAAGTGACAAAGTCAAGGAGGATTATTTAAATAATAAAGTAAATGGAGAACTTTCTAATTATGGAAAGTGGTTATAAGAAGGTTAACCCTAAAATGAGGAAAATGGGTTAAGTGGTCAAGTGGCTATTGGATACATGGAAAAGTGGAAAATTGGGCAAAGTTGGACATAGGTGACTATGTGGACAAAGTGGCTATGTGGGCAAAGTAACCTAGAATATGCTTCTAAGGAAGCTACTTGGAGAGTATAAATAAGAGGCAAGACTCTCTCATTTTGATCACACTTGAGAATATTGAATATCTACAGGGGAATGAGGTAACCAAAGGATATCTAAGACAAATTTCAGAGGGAAGGTGAAGTAAAGAAGGCCAAAATTCAAGGGAGGATAAATTATTTTGATGATGCTTTCTAAGGTATGTTATTTACAGGCCATCTCACAATTTTCGTAATAATTTTTTTTCTAGAATGATTTAGACCGTTAAATTGGGATGCCATTGAGGAAACATATCCAAGTAGATTTAGTACAAATTTGAGCTTTTGGTGCGTTGTATTTTTGGAGTTACACTCCATGGAAAATAGGGTTTGTGGCTAGTCCTAAAACTAGTATAAAACATATGTTTCAGGTAAAAACATCATAACTTCTTCATAACAAATCCAAATTTGGTAAGACCAAATGTGTTGGTTAGAGTACATTCTTTAGTATTATGTGTACAATTTTCAGATCCATACAACAAATATTCTGTGTGGGGCACGCTCTACAAGTTCGCTCTCTAGAATAAGCCTGAATTCAACAAGGCATGTCATTTTTGCTATAACTCCTTTTCTGAGAGGTTCCAAGTAGTGACACCTGGAGGAATTGTACAAAACAAACTGAATAACATTGTGTACTATTTTCAGACTTTATTCATTACAAGTACATAGTTGTGATTATTTCAAGTTAGGGTTGTTGACTAATCCAAAACTAGTCATGTGAGACTAAAGTAAATTTTGATGAAAATGCTAGTCTCTTGTTGTTAAAGTTAAGGAAGGTTTGCAGGTATGTGATCATATACACCAGGTCTATTACAGAGTTACAAATCATATTTAGATGATGAAATTGATGAGGGATTTTGGTTGAGGTACATGTTGGGTACATGGTTGAGACAAGTAGTTGATGAGTTGACACATACATGAGGTGTATATTTGATGATGTTGGTACATCTTGATGATTCATAGTTGATTCATAGTTGATACATTATTGGTACATAATTTGTACATGGTTGGAGACACTTGTAAGTAGTACTGTTGACACATGGTTTATGGATGATGTAGCATACTTGTATTGGTATATTATTAGAAGAACATATTTATCTTGGTGATGATTATGAGTTGTTGTGTTATGCTTGGTTGATGCATGTATTTGAGATTTGTCTTGGTGAGTAGATCTGATTTGGTTGATAAGATTGATGCGATAGGTTGTTGTGATATGTTGTTTGTACAGGCTGTTGTGACAGGTTATTTGTACAAGTTTGGTGCATGGTTGATTCACTTGTTCATGGTATAGGTTTAGTACAAGTTGGTGCATGGTTGATGCACTTGTTTATGGTACATGTTGATTACAGGTTGAGGTATAGGTTGGTGCATGGTTGATGCACTTGTTTATGGTACAAGTTGATTACAGGTTGATTGGTACAGGTTTACAACAGTATATATCACAGTGATAGTGCGACAGTGGTTCCATCATTCTAATTATATTTCAGGGTGGTTGGATGGGGCAATGAAAGGTGGTTGTAGCCACCTTCCTATTGTATCCAAAAACATAAGGTGTCATAGCCTCCTTCTGGTTTTAGACACCTTCCGGTTGTGGTCGAAGAAAATAGGGGGTCGTAGCTTACTTCTAGTTGTAGCTAGAGAATTGAGGAGTTGGAGATTCCCTCGGGTTGTAGCCTGATAAATTAGGGGGTTGGAGCCTCCTTCCAATTGCATCTGGAAAAGAAAGGAAGTTGGTGCTTCCAATGAATGTAATTCTTAAAGACATATAATAAAAAGTATTCTGTGGTTTTCTCCCGCTTTGGGTTTCCACGTAAAAACACTGGTGTACTATGTATGTGTATGATTGCTCATTTGTTCATTGTTTATTTACTTTGCAACTATTGGATGATAATGATACATTGATATAACACTTGCATATTGTGGTTAAAAAAGAATTGAATTTCTCTATTGGAAGGAGATCATGGATTATTCTGAGAATGGAGTACCATTGTTTAATGGTCAGAACAGTTTAAAGTATGAGATTTGGATCATAAGGACGAAAGTATTTTTACAGGCACAAGGACATTATATTTGGCTATCAGTTGTTACAGGATATGATAGTTCAAAAAGGGAAAAGACTGCATCCAAGAAGGAATTGAAGAAGAATAACAAAATAGCAATGGATTTCATCTGGGAAGGATCACCTAATCTGGTAAGAGAAAAGTTTGGTAAATGTTCATCAGCTAAAGGACTTTGGGATAAGTTACATAATGTATATTCTTCACCCATCATAGAATCAAAAAATGCCAAAGAAGATGCAGGTACAAAACAAAAAGAAAGATGCTCATCATGTCAGACAGATTCATAAGAGGAAGAGTATGAAGAAGCAAAAGTTGATTACAGAGAAAAATTGATCAATGCAATTGAATATATAAAGAAAGAAAGAGATGAAAACAAGTCATCCAAGAAATATTGATGAAGCAAAAGGAAAGTGTTCAAGGTTCTGAAAAATCTCAACAGGTCATCAAGAATTTAAGAACTCAGTTAGAAGAGGCCAAAAGAATTGAAGAAACTCTAGAATATCAAAAGTAATGTTTAGAAGCCAACATAACAACACAAAAGGAAGAAGAAGAAAAGAGAGAAAAGATACCTACGGATCATCTCAAGGAAAGAACCAATGACTCAAACCAACTTGAGGAAGAGTTTGGTCAAGAAGAGAGAAGACTCGAAGAAGAAATAATTACATTGAAAATCCAACTTGAAGAAGCAAAGAGAACATAAGAGGTCATGAAATCTCAGATAATGAAGAAAGAAGAAGATTTTGAGAATCTTGAAGAAGAAGTTGTCACACTAAGAGTCAAATTCTTCAAGCTCAACAAGAATATTGAAGAGATAGAAGCATCCACATCAATTATAAAGAATGAAGAGAAGCACTCAAGGTTGCTAGAAAAGAAGAATGAAGAAAATAGAAAGAGTTATGCATAAGTTCTCAAAGTAAGGAATCATGGTCAACCATAATCTAAGAAAACTATTGAAGATACATCTTCAAGAATACCATTCATGTTCAAGCCACAAAGAAGCTTCAATCATGATCATGATTAGTCAAGGGAGAAATTCAGAAGGACTACACCACAAAGAAGATCATTCACTCCTAGGTATGCAAATTCATTTTATCGTCATTTATTTTATTGTACTAATTTTGGACATAAGGTTGCAGATTGCAGGGATTATAAAAGAAATGTTCAAGCAAGAAGTGCATATGTGGCCCCACGTAACATTGAATGTTACAAATGTCATAACTATGGACACATAGCTAGTGATTGTGGAAGCATGATCGATACTTCCATGAAAGAGAACACTGATATCAGATATAATAAAGTGTGGATAAGAAAACACAAAGAATAGGTGAACAAAGACCAGGTCCCAGAGATTGCAAGATTGGCAATAAAACGAGATGAAGAAAATTCTATAGAGAAAAAGAAATATGTCGGATATAGAAATGTTTGGAAAATAATTGAAAGAAAATAAGGACATGTAAATAAGGAATAGGTTCAATATATTGTACTTTTAGGCATTGTAGTGAAAGATGAATCCACATAAATAAAGAAAGAAATCAGAGCTCAGAGAGATGAATAATCTACCAATGGAGATGATTATGAATTTACCAATGAATATGATGATGAATACACATCAACGCAAGAATTGTTCCGGGCCATTTGGCTTAGAGACTCCTAGGTAATATGAATATTAGACAGGGGGAGTCTATGCGGTAGCTGTGATAGACCAAAGAATCATCCTTCGAGTAGCTTGCATAGTTTGAGAAGATAGATCCAGAGCATTCAGTTAGGAGAAGTACAATTTGATGGATTAATCAAGACTTCATGATAGTATAGTGATAAATGGGTTAACATTATGGATAGTTGCGCAAGTAGATTCTTGGATGGTATGGATGAGAGAATGGATTCATAGATTGGTTCAGAGACAAATAAATGTTATCATAATGGATGATAATTACACATGAAATGGATCGAACATTGCTAATGGATTCCAAATTGGTAGATATTTTTTGGACACATGTAGTGCATACAACATTTCACATTCAAAACATAGTAATGCTCAGAAACAACAATGAAAAAACTCCCTATGAACTATGGAAAGGAAGCACAGACAACGAACTCTACATCAAGGTAACTCAAGGTAGTATTTTATTAATTGAAATTTATGTTGATGATATTTTTTTTGGAAGTACTAATGACAGGTTAAGCCAGAAATTTGCAAAGGATATGTAGAATGAATTTGAAATGTCATTACTTGGAGAACTATCCTTATTTTTGGGTCTTCAGATACGTCAAAGCAACCAAGGAATTTTTATTTCTAAAACCAAGTATATCAGAGAAATGCTAAAGAGGTTCAGAATGGAAGATTGCAAACCAGTTATCACTCCCATGCAAACCAATTACAAGTTGAACAAAGATGATGTTCAAAGTCTACATATCAGAGGAAATCCAGGTCAATGATTGGTAGCCTACTATATGTGACAACATCCAGACCAGATGTAATGCATACAGTTGGACAGGTGGCATGATTTCAAGCAACACCAAAGGAATCGTATGTATTAGTAGTGAAGAGGATTTTTAGATATCTCAAAGGAAAAAAAAGAATTTGGATTATGGTATCCAAAAGGAAAGGATCTATCACTTATTGCCTACACAGATGCAGATTGGGCAGGTTTCATTGATGACTGACAAAGCACTAGTGGAGAAGCGTTCTACTTGGGTGAGTGTTTAGTATCATGGCTAAGAAAGAAACAATCATCAGTATCTTTATCTACAACCGAGGTAGATTATATTACAAAAACAACATGTTGTACACAGGTTCTATGGATGAAACACACTCTGACAGATATATAGGTTGAGTATGATGAGCCCATTCCAATCTATTGTGATAATAAAAGCACCATCAATATATCAAAGAAATTGGTGATGCACTCCAAGATGAATCACTTTCCAATCAAGTATCACTTTCTACGGGAACAGGTTGCAGAAAAGAACATCAGAGTTGAATATGTGGTCACAAAATAACAAGTGGCAGGAATCTTTACAAAATTGCTTCCATGGGAGGCCTTTGAGTATCTTCGCCAGAGACTCAAAGTTATTTCTACTCCAAAATGAATGCTTTTGAATTCTTATCTTATATGTCTTAGATGTAGACAAGGAAGCACCATAAAGAGGATAGTTCAGGTTGGGAGATTAGACGAGTCAGTTAAGGGGAGCAACCCCGAATGGAAAGATACCTTTTCCATTGATGACAAAGGGGGAGATATTTATCATATGCATAGGACAGAGGCATGGTTCCAGGGGGAACATTGGTCATAGAGATGCAGGCATGGTTCCAGGGGGAGCATGAGTGATATGATTTCAGTATTGTATCATAGTGTTTCCATCAATTCCAAAGGGGGATATTGTTTATTATTTGGGTTGGTTGTCATTGATGTCAACCGTTTAAGAAAGTCTGGTAGTGAATTCTGGTAGCAAAAGGGTTTGGGTAATGGACCCAAGTTTGTTTGATGTATAATGGTATGCATTTTGATATATTTGTAGGTAAGAATATTCTAGATGGATAATACATGTCATTCCATTTTGTTTGGTAAATAACTCCTCATGGTTTGAGAGTTATGGCCTTACGAAGTTGGAGGACTCTGATATGTTGGCTTGAAGCCCCAAAAGGTCAAAGAAGTCAAAGTGCTTGCAAAGAAGATATTATTTAAATAATAAATTGAAGTGACAAAGTCAAAGAAGATTATTTAAATAACAAAGTGAAGTGACAAAGTCAAAGAGGATTATTTAAATAATAAAGTGAAGTGACAAAGTCAAGGAGGATTATTTAAATAATAAAGTGAAGTGACAAAGTCAAGGGGGATTATTTAAATAATAAAGTGAAGTGACAAAGTCAGGGATGATTATTTAAATAATAAAGTTAAGTGACAAAGTCAAAGAGGATTATTTAAATAATAAAGTGAAGTGACAAAGTCAAAGAGGATTATTTAAATAATAAAGTGAAGTGACAAAGTCAAAGATGATTACTTAAATAATAAAGTGAACTGACAAAGTCAAGGAGGATTATTTAAATACTAAAGTAAATGGGGAACTTTCTAATTATGGAAAGTGGTTATAAGAAGGTTAACCCTAAAATGAGGAAAATGGGTTAAGTGGTCAAGTGGTTATTGGATACATGGAAAAGTGGAAAATTGGGAAAATTTGGACATATGTGACTATGTGGACAAAGTGGCCATGTGGGAAAAGTGACCTAGAAGATGCTTCTAAGGAAGCTACTCGGAGAGTATAAATAAGAGGCAAGGCACTCTCATTTTGATCACACTTGAGCATATTGAATATCTATAGGTGATTGAGGTAACCAAAGGATATCTAAGCTGAATTTCAGAGGGAAGGTGAAGTAAAGAAGGCCAAAATTCAAGTTTTTTGATGATGCTTTCTAAGGTATGTTATTTACAGGTCATTTCACCATTTTCGCAATAATTTTTTTATAGAATGATTCAGACAGTGAAATTGGGAGGCCATTGAGGAAACATATCCAAGTAGTTGTGGTACAAATTTCAGCTTGTGGGTTGTTGTATTTTGGGAGTTACACTCTGCGTAAAATAGGGTTTGTGGCTAGTTCTGAAACTAGTCTAAAACAACAGTTTTGGCTAAAAACGTCATAAATGCTTCATAACATATCTAAATTTAGTAAGACCAAATGTGTTGGTTAGAGTATAGTCTGTAGTATTTTGTGTACAATTTTCAGATCCATACAACAAATATTCCATGCAGGGCATGCTCTACATGTTCTCTCTCTAGAATAAGCAATAATTCAACAAGGTATGCCATTTTTGCTATAACTCCTTTTTTGATAGGTTACATGTAGTGACACCTGGAGGAATTGCATAGAACACACTGAAGAACATTGTGTAATATTTTCATTACATCTACATATTTATGATTATTTCAAGTTAGGGTTGTTGACTAATCCAAAACTAATCATGTGAGACTAAAGTAAAGTTTGATGAAAATGCTAGTCTCTTGTTGTTAAAGTTAAGGAAGGTTTACAACTATGTGATCATATACACCAGGTCTATTAAAAAGTTACAAATCAAATTTNGATGATGAAATTGATGAGGGATTTTGGTTGAGGTACATGTTGGGTACATGGTTGAGACAAGTAGTTGATGAGTTGGCACATACATGAGGTGTATAGTTGATGATGTTGGTACATATTGATGAGTCATAGTTGATGAGTAGTTGATACATGATTGGTACATACTTTGTACATGGTTGGAGGCACTTGTTAGTAGTATTGTTGACACATGGTTTATGGATGATGTAGCATACTTGTATTATTAGAAGCACATATTGATCTTGGTGATGATTATGAGTTGTTGTGTTATGCTTGGTTGATGCACATCTTTG
>ML784567.1:322703-351943 GCA_009831015.1 Picea engelmannii | reverse complement strand
TCTTGGTGATTGATATTGGTGAGTAGATCTAATTTGGTTGATAATATTGATGAGAAAGGTTGTTGTCATAGGTTGTTTGGATAGGATGTTGTGATAGGTTATTTGTACAAGTTTAGTGCATGGTTGATTCACTTCTTCATGGTACATGCTTGGTACAAGTTGGTGCATGGTTGATGCAATTGTTTATGGTACAGGTTCATTACAGGTTAAGGTACAGGTTGGTGCATGGTTGATGCACTTGTTTATGGTACATGTTGATTACAATTTGATTGGTACAAGTTTATAACAGTATATCTCACAGTGATAATGTGACAATGGTTTCATCATTCTACTTATATTCCAGGGCGGTTGGACGGGACAAGGATAGGTGGTTGTAGCCACCTTCCATTTGTATCCAGAGAACATAGGGGGTCATAGCCTCCTTCTGGTTGTAGCCAGAGAATTGAGGAGTTGGAGCTTCCCTTAGGTTGCAGCCTGAGAAATTAGGGGGTTGGAGCCTCCTTCCAGTTGCAGCTGGAAAACAAATGAAGTTGGTGCTTCCAATGAATGTAATTCTTAAATACATATAAGAAAAATCATTTTGTGGTTTTCTCCCTCTTTGGGTTTCCACATAAAAACGCTTGTGTATTGTGTATGTGTATGATTTCTCATTTGTTCATTGTTTATTTACTCTACAACTATTGGATGATAATGATACATTGATATAACACTTGCATATTGTGGTTAAAAAGGATTAAATTTCTCTATTACTGATTCACCCCCCCTCTCAGTAATCCAACAAATCTAGCATCAAACAATATGTAGTGAGAGAATGATGTTTATTTGATCAACTCAGGTGCATATTTCCATATGACACATCACAAGGAATGGTTCTATGAATATGAGAGATATGAAGAAGGATATGTTTTCTTGGGGGATGACTCGAAAACCAAAATTATTAGATGAGGAAGAGTCTAATTGATGTTATAGGATGGGAGGAGTAGAACATTTCCAGGTGATGGTCTAAATAAAATGAGTTCATATTGGAACCCTATACAAGTTGTTAGAGAATTTCGACTCATCTGGATGTAACATCATTGGTGTTTTTAAGGTCGACTCGACCATGAATTGACTTGACCTGACTCGGTCAATTCCAATCGGCTCAACTGTTCTTCGTCAAGTCAGCCTGATCATGTTATGGCACCATAGGATGAGAAATATTGGTGAAAAAATAATTTTATATATGCACAAAAAAGGTATGGTCGAAGGATTTCCTAGCTATAATTTAGAATATTTTTGTGAACATTGCATATATGGAAAACTAAATCATGTTAGATTCCCATCTAGATATACAAGGGAAAAGGGGATTCTAGAATTGATACATAGTGACGTGTTTGGGCCTGTACCAGTCCCTTCACTAGGAGGATATTTGTATTATGTTTCCTTCACACATGATTTTTCTAGGAAAACATGGCTATATTTCCCAAGGAAGAAATAATAGGTTTTTGAAAGGTTCAAAGAGTTTAAATCTCTTGTGGAAAACCAGTTAGATGAGAAGATCAAGTTGTTGAGAACTGACAATAGAGGTGAGTTCCCTGGAAATGATTTTGAGTAGTTCTTCATGCAATGTGGCATAACATGCCAAAATACCACACCATATACCCCGCAATAGAATGGAGTTTCTAAAAGGATGAACAAAACATTGATGGAAAATGCAAGGAGCATGATTAGTGATGTCGGGATTGCACAAGAATTTTGGGAAAAGGCAGTTGATACTAAAAAATATTTGGTAAATAGGTCTCCTTCATCAGTGCTAGTTGAATTGAATCCACATGAGGTGTGGTTTGGTAAGAATACTTCACTAACACATATTATATTTTTTGGATATGATGCTTTTGTGCATATTCCTAAGGAGAAAAGGAACAAGATGGACAATAAGGAAGTCAAGTGTATTTTCATCGGGAATGAGGATGAAATGAAAGGATATAAGCTATGGGATTTGGTACTGAGGAAAACAATGTACATTCTAGATGTGATCTTCAAGGAAGTAAGAGGAAATTCTAGGACTAAAGAGGCTCAAATGGAGAATGAACCAAAGAAGCTAGTGTTTGAGCAAAGGAATGAATAACATGATTCCGATGAGTTGAATAAATAGGATGAGAGGTGGAAAAAATGAATTTAGTTAGAAGGTTTGAATGAGTAAGGAAATCAGTTGAGAGGTACAATCCACTTGATTTCCATTATGCATTTGTGTTATATACCACTAATAGTGACCCAAGTTGGTTAGAGAGGTAGTCAACTTATAAGAGGGTAAACTATGTAAGGAGGCCATGGTCAAAGAAATGGAATCCTTACACAATAATGGGACATGGGATTTGGTCGAACTACCAAATGGAAGGAAACCTGTCAGTAGCAAGTGGGTGTTCAAGATAAATTTGAACACAACATGTCAACTCAATAATTTCAAAGCTCAACTGGTAGTTAAATGGATTCCCAATTTGAGGGAGTTGACTTCGATGCAAGTTTCTCACTTGTTGCAAAATTAACTTCCATTAGAGTACTAATGTCTCTGGCTGCAACATTTGATATTGAGATAGAGAAAATGGATGTGAAGACAATGTTCCTACATGGGGAATTGGAAGAAAAAATCTACATGAAATAACCCGAAGAATTTGCGGTAAACGGAAATAAATAGTTGGTGTGCAAATTGAAGAGATCCCTTTATGGTATAAAGCAATCACCAAGGATGTGGTACCAAAAGTTTGACACATACAACCTTATTTTAATATTTGTGAGAAGCAAGGTTGATCACTATGTATATTCTAAGAAAGAATGCCATCATTTCATATATGTAGCATTGTATGTCGATGACATGCTACTGGTTGGAAACAACATGGATGCTACAAAGGAGGTGAAGATGCAACTATGCTCCAAGTTTGACATGAAGAACCTGTTGATCCATGTAGCATTGGACATGTATTTCTGCATAGGCTTGGTGTCTAGCATGTGGAAGTCGTTCAAAGCCTTCTACTCTTGAATTTACTTTAATTAAAGGAATTATTAAAGTGAATTGATTTAATTAATTAATTAATTAATTAATTGAGTTATTTAAGGAAATTCTAAAAGAAATTAGCATGTAATATAAATCTCAAGTGAAGTGAGAAGTAATCTCAATTGCCAATCATTTTGGAGATTAGAAATAGATTATAACTCATGATTATAAAAGCAAGGATAGGGTAAAGGAGAAGACACTTACATAGAATAGATAGAAAATAAGGACTTTTGTTAGTGTGGAGTCTTTGGAATTGAGACTTGAGACAACTTTGTCAGGTTGATCAAGAGAGATTGACAGAGGACAAAGATAGTTGGATCACGAATGACTGTGATTCAATATCTTGGATAGGTGGAGAAGGAATTCCATTTAGATATTAGATCAAGGAGAAGCGAGAAAAAAATTTGTTGCAAATGGGTTTCAGTCAAGCGAAACCATAGGGAAGAGTTGCATCATACATAGTTTTCCATAACACGAGAACCAATGGATATAGGCACATGTGTGTGGCTGTGTAATAGGGACATTCATGTACATAATAAAAATCATGTAGTTCTAGGCCATACAACAAACCAGGCTTTGTCATGTTTTCCTCCAGTTGTATTTATCTTAGTGGGCTATTATCCCTATTATGGGAGCCTTCATTTTAGCATACTAAAATCATTCTCAACACTAGTTTTCCTTCAGGGGTTTTTACAAGTTTCTCTACCCAAAAATATTGGTGTTTATTTGTTTTTGTTTATACCTATGCCAAGAAAAAAAAAAATTATGAAGGCTATACGAACAACAATTATCCTAGAAAGTCACATAAAGCACAAAACATAAATTACAACAGTTTTGGTTCACTAAGTAATGAAGTAGAGTGCTACAAGTGCAATAATTTTGGACACATGGCCAAATATTGTAGATTGATTGTTCCTCCAAGGGAACTAAAGAAGAATATCAAACATGAACCACAAAGGATATTGAGAAGGAAGCAAGATCAATTCAACACCTAAGAATGCTCACTTGCTTTACAGTCACAACACAAACATGGATGGTATGTTGACAACAAATGTTCAAAGCATATGAAAAGTGACAAGAACATGTTTCTAACCCTGAAGAAGGAAATATATGGATCAATTTCATTTGGAAATGAAAACTTAGCCATAATTATAAGTAGAGGCACAATCAAGCTTGGAAGCAAAGATGCCAAGGCAAAAAATGTTCCATTGGTCGAAGATATGAAGCACAATCTTCTTAGTGTTAGTCAAATGTGTGATCAAGGAAATAAACTTTTGTTTGAATCAGAAAAATGTGAGATAAGGAAAGAAGGATCGGGAAAATTGGTGGCTACAACTAGAAGAAACCAAAAAACATATATGTCCTAAATGAAATTGGAAGGGAAATATGTTTCTTAGGAAAAGAAAATGAAAGTTGGGTCTGGCACAAAAGAATGGGTCACATGAAATTTGAAAACCTTGTCAAAATCAACAGAAATGAAGCAGAGAAAGAAATGGCTGAGATATCAAAGCCACCGAATACTCTATGTGAGCATTGTCTACAAGAAAAACAAACCAGGACCAAATTCAAATCAAAAGAGTACTCCACGAAAAAACGATCGAAGATTGTACACGCTGAGCTATGTGGACCCACAAGAACAAAGGGATTAAATGGATAATAATATTTTATGCCACTGGTTGATGACTACACAAGAATGACTGAATTTTCTTTATTTGAAAGAAGTCAGAGGCATTCAAACACTTCAAGATATACAAAGAGGTGGGCTTAAAAATCAAGTGTTTGAGATCATAAAATGGAGGAGAGTTTACATCAAAAGAATGTATGGATTTCTGTGGAAACTAGGGAATAAAAGGATAGTTCTCAGTAGCTAGGACACCTTAGCAGAGTGGATTTTTCGAGAGGAAGAACATAACAATACTTGAAATGTCTAGAATCATGTTGAAAGATTCCAAGTTGAGTGACATCTTTTGGGCACAATAAGTACACATTGCAGTTCACATCCTGAACAAAAGAATGATCAAAAGTAACAATGATAATACTCCCTACGAGTTATGGAAAGGAAGACCAGAAAATGTGAAGCATTTGAGAGTTTTTGGAACATAAAGCTAGAGTACATTGGGACAAAAGCTAGAGTACATTGGGACAAAAGCTAGAGTACACTGGGACAAAAGAGTAGATATCAGATATCTTCACCAAACCTCTTCTGAGGGACAAATTTGAATATCTTCGACATAAACGTGAACATAAATCTAGAGTAAATTGGGACAAAAGAGAAGATTGAAAATATCTTCACCAAACCTCTTCCGAGGGAGAGATTTGAAAATATTTGACAAAAACTTGGAGTTGTTTTTTCCCCATAGTGATTCACACGACATCATGAACAATAAGATAGGGGGAGATTATCACAAGACATAAAGAATCCAAGTAAAGAATCTTTTGAATGTTTTTCATATACATCATAGTTTTACATGAGGAAGCACCATGAAGAGAAAGATGCGGCTTATATATAAGGGGAGCAACCCCAAGGAGAATTACCCTTTTCCATTGTTTTCAAACGGGGAGAGAAATAAAATATTCATGGAAACAAAAAGAAAGAAAATATGCATGGAGACAGGGGGAGGGATGGTTACAGGGGGAGTGATGATCACAAAAGGATCATGAGCAAGAGCATGGGTGTTACCATTCCATCAGTGTTTCCATCAATGCCAAAGGAGGAGATTTTTGAAATATTGGTTGTCATTGATGTCAACCCTTGAAGAAGTCTGGTAGCCCCAAAGGTATGGTTATGGAACCCATAGTTGATAAAGGAAAATTTCATGAAGGATAATGCAAATTCAAGTAACTCACTTATGGATGGATATTCCTCATTATTCCATTTATAATGATAGGTGTTACACCACATGGTTCCTCACGGTTGAGGAGTTATGGCCTTGTAAAGTTAGAAACCCAAAAGAATGGTTAAGAAACCCTTAGTTAGTTACAAGTCAGTTAATGAAAGGGAAAAGTGGTTGTAACAAGAAAGTATAGAAACCCCTAAGGTTAAGGAGAGAGGTTAATTGAAAAAATTATAAATACACCTCAAGGAGTCTCTCATAAATACATTCACTCACTAATTCTATTGAACATCTTATAGTGAAATTGTGATCTATTTGGAAAGTTTGTGACGATGAAATAGGAGGTAGCGAAAAGTGAGAAGTGAAAGAGTTTCGGGGTTGCATAGGTGAGAGAAAATTTACGAGGAAAACCTATTTTGGTTGAACCTTGTGGGTCAGACCACTAGTGTCCTATGAGGCACCCCCATGGGTTGTCTAGGTCTCATCACACGAGATCCCGCTAGACAACAAGGTCTTACTCCCACGTGGACAATATAGATTTGGGGGAAATGCTTGTACTAGGTCCCTCGGGTCACAAGAAATCTTACAGGCCAAAAATACTGTGTATCAGGTTAACTACAGATGTATAGGTATGCTTATGTTCTTGTTTTGAATATTACACTTGGTTGTGCTATGGTACATGATTGAGGTATGGTAAGATTGGTACATGATTGAGGTACATCTTAGCTACATGGTTGATTGAGGTGTACTCTTGTATTTGGTTATGACATGACTGTTATGGTTCATTTTTAGAGACATATATTTGAGATGTGGATGTATGGTTGAGGTATACACTTGATGTATGGTGTCATATGCATGAACCAAATGATTTGGTTCTTTGAGGGAATTCATTTATGTATGGTACAAGTCTATACATGATTGATTTTATGGTATATGGTATTGGTTTTATATATGATTGATTCTCTAGTACATGGTACATGATTGGATACATGATTAGCTACTCATCATTGATGTTATGGTATCTACATTTGACATATATTATGGTACATGATTGATGCATGTTATACTACATTTGTTGGTACATAGTTGATGAATGGTATGTTATAGGTTTATGGTACAGTGACAGTGACAGGTTGGATACAGTGATAGGTTGACAGGTTGATGGGACAATGACAATGGCAATGATTGTGGTAGTGACAATTGGTATACACTTATATTTCAGGGCAGAAGGACGAGGCAAGGAAAGGGGGTTGTAGCCTCCTTTATGTTGGTTCCAGAGAACATAGGGAGTTGGAGCTTGAGAATCAGGGCATTGCAGCCTCCTTCTGGTTGGATGTCTATTATGCTCTGTTGATTTATACTGCTGTTGGCAGCCATTTCAAATTTTTATCCTATATTTATAAGCTGCCTGCCCAAGTTTTTTGGAACCCTTGATTCTCATCGCAATCTTTTGATAAAACGACATGATTATCTTGTGCATTTGCACAACTACCTTTGTTCTCGTTTTCACGATTGCAAGCGTGAAAAATTTGATTTCGAAGTCATGTCAATGGCATTAAAATCGTCACTGGATTATTACAGTCACTCTTGTCTATGTGTTCATTGCATTTCCAATTCAATTATGGTCACACAGTTAGCAAGACACCAAAACCTTTACACATTTGGCATTTTTTTTGTTGTTGTTAATATGACTTCATTTTTTATAAGACTGTGGTGATGCTCTAATCATTATGATCGAGTATTTGATTCAATGGTGGTTTGATGTTCTATTGTTTTTGATCGAATTCAATGGTCTCATAACAACGCATTAATATGGTGATTAGACCCTTAATTCAATAGTTTCATACAATGTATACGTTTTATGGTCAAATCCTTATTCGAAACATTGTTTTGATTTTAAAACCATGCAAACACTATGCTTGTGAAAATATTTGGGTCGACTTACCATAGATTTCATTAATTGTCTGAATGACATTGTTTTTAACATACACCAATAGAGATTTGAATCACCATATGCGTCATCGATTGTACATTTGGATATGACTGTTTTGCATGGGTTGATTTCGTTCCACCACCCTCGCACACTTAAGCATTAATGCCTGCCTTCTATCCCGGGTTACCTCTGTTGGTTTTGGGGAAATATCTGAGCATTCGATCCTATGTATACCCTGTCCAAACCCCTGTCCGTTTACCCGGCCCACTGTGTGCCCTCGTCTATGGCACCTGTGTTGCGCATAGAGCCTAATGGCAGCCAAACACTCTTGCTATTCGAAAATGCTTGTGAGGATTTGGAAAATAGTGGTTGGCTGGTGTTTATCCAAATATTTGAGGGTTTCAACCTTTCGGTAGCCCCAAAGTTCACCCTCACCTTCGATGGATGCAGGGCTAAGGTCGGAGACATACAACTCGAGCTAAATGAGGAACTCCTTAGCTCGGCTACAGGCTTACCAGCTACAGGGAAAAGGTGGTTTAAGAACTCCAAAGTAGACGAGGTGTCGTGGCCGCTCCTATTCACATCAAGGAAGATTGTTAGTTGTGATAGAGGTATGCCTATCACTGCCCTCAAACCCGGGTGGCATGATCTATTGGCAATTGTTAAGCAGTTTGTGACTTGCGAAGGTCGTTATGGTTTGGTATTTCTGTATCATCTTCGATTATTGATGAATTTTATAGACTACCCTCTGAACATGCCGCACTATATCTTACGTAGTCTTTACAAAATGTCCAAACGATTTAAGCGTGAGAAGGATGATAATAGCCTTTTCCATCACTGCTTGATCAAGATCATTATCGTTCATCATTTGAAGCTTAGTGGTGACTGTTGGAAAGCCTTCCTATCAAGGAATGGCTTTTCCACTCCCGAGTGTGTTCAGGTAGACAAGGTTGTGGTCACTGAAACCCTGGTTGGGCCAGTCGTGTCATCTCCTACCCTTCTACCCCCTGTCAAACCCTCGAATTGCCCCAACTTTGACCTACCCGATACCATGGCCGACCCGTGTGATAAAGACAATACTAAGGCCATCAAGAAACCTGTAAGGAAGAAAGGCAAAGGTGATACTGGTGTCAACAGTAGGGGAAAGAAAAATGCACGATGGATATCGAGATGTGCTCGAAACAAGCCCAAACAGAGAACTGACCAAAAGCCTATCATCTTGAGCGAGGATTCAAAATTTGAGATTGAACGTTTCCTAGCTGAGGAATACCCTAACTCTCATGGCCTCTACTCTATGGAACCCTATGACTATGTTTCCAACTTACCTCCGTGCCTCAAGAATGACCCTAATTTCCCGGGGATTAAGCTTCACAATGACACCCCTGGTAACTTGAAAGAACCCTCGTCTGTAATGCCAAGGCCCGATCAATCACCATGTACCTAATGCAATTCCTGGCTTGAACGTTACTACACAGATGTTCCCCTGTTGCAATCTAATATTAAATCATTAGAGGAACGAGTTACTGTGCTATCAAAGGAGAATGACATGCTACAAGCCAACGAGAAGAAACAAAAAACCACCGGTTCAATTGTCTTTAGAAATGTCGAGGCAGCAACGGCCTTTGTCAATTCAAAGTTATCATGATCGAATCATTTTCTTACTGCCCAGGTATGTATTTCAACATCAATTTTGTTTTATGAGTTGGTTTGAATTAGTATGACCGATTAGGTTTGCTTTCGTTTAGTTCTATTCGAATAGATTCAAGAAACGATTATGTTTTGTTTTGAATGATTATTTTCGTTTTGGATTATGATTGCATTCGATCTGTACAGAAGATTTTTTTGCTAAACTCGAACACAACTATGTTTTGATTGATACGATTTTGCATTAGCATAACGATTGTGTCAGCCCTAAGTTAGTTCGATTCATTTCTTTTGTTTTGATTATGAAACGATGTTGTATACCCTGAATTAGCATAGTTGTTTGTATATGCGTTGAAGATTGGTTGGATATAGTTCTGTTAGTTTTTGAATTAAAGAACAATTCTGTTAGTTTTGTTTTGAGTCAACAACGATTTTGTTAAAGTTCCGAGTCGACATAAAATATTGCGTTTGTATTGAATGAATATGAAAGATCGATTATAGTCTGTTTCGTTTGAGATTGATTCAAAAATGATTTCGTTGGTTTCGAATTATCAAAATGATTCTGTCTGCTCTTAATTGGTAATAAAAAGTGTTTGACAGGTTGCATATATCCCTGTTACCATTCGGTTAATTAAACATGATTTCTGTCTGTTTCAAATTGGCATAAATATTTGGTTACTTCTGGCATGAATGATTTGCTTTGTTTTCAATTAGTAATTAAAGATTTGTTTAAAAAGTTGAATATATTTCTGTTATCATTTGGATTGATTAAAAATGATTTTGTTTGCAAATAAGACCAGCTACAGAATCGTGAGATTCTGTAGCTAGTCTTAAAATTTAGATTTTTGTTAATTTTACCAATAAAACATTATCTAAACTTGTCTATTCTTGTCCACCTACAGGTACCTATGAATTTCAATGACAAATTGGACATGTTGTGGCAGTTTAGAACGTGATTTTATGATGTAGTTTTGTTTTAGGTTGTTAGCTTAAGTCAGAAATAAAGACTTGGGAGATTATTCCCAGATTTTTTGTAAACTGCTTTTGATAATTTCCACAGGGATGTTTTACCCTGTGGCCTTTATATATTCATTAATTTTTGTAATGAACCAATCGACTGTTGGGAGAACAAGACTATGGATTTATGATGATAAAAACTTGAATGGAAGTGGATCTTTTGTAACAACTTTAGCTTTCAATTTATCATACTTTCGTTCAGGTTTTGTGCATTTTAATTTGTGATTAAGTCATTGACTACTTTAGATATCAAGACTTATTACAGGTTAATGCGTTGTGATTTAAATTTTGTCCATGTCTTATGTATCTCAGTTTTAATACAACAATTACTCTGTATCGATTTAATGAATAAATGTTTATCTTCTTCGTTAAATGAATCATTTTGTACAAATCTTCACATACGGGTTTATCTAATTTTGATGGTTTGTAAATTATAAGATTGTCATCGTTGTATGTCTTGTTTGTTCTGTCATTGATATTCAAAAGAGCACTGCTGCTTCCTATTTACAAGAAGCTTGTGGAAAATATGGTGCGGGTTTCCTCCCATCGAACAACTGAATCAAATACTTTGCACGAGACAAATTGGAAAGCGTTATTACAGGTTAGTTTATTAGTATTATTTAAGTAGTTCAGATAGATATATATAGTTCAGATTTATAGTTAGGATTATTATTTTAATTGCTCAGCTTAGATAGTTTTCATTTTATTTCTTTCTCATAAAATTATAAAAATCAAAAAACAATAGTTTTGCTGTCATAGGATAGTTTACAAATGATTTTTGCAGGTTTTCATTTAAAATCTGTAATCTGTAAATATTGCATATTTGTGATTAAGATTTAATTGTGTTGATAGTTGAACATTTAATTAAGTAGAATTATTGTTTTATGATATCAGTTAGTAAATTGTATGTATTTGTTTTAGATTTGTATATAGTTTTGTTGTAGCTGCTTTTCCCACTTAGATTAGTTTTTCTTAGTTTAGCTTTTCTTTTGTTTTTCTAGGACTTAGATCAGCCAACGGATCCTCTAAACCTACCAGGGTGGATCATCCCAAATGACTTGGGTTATTTAGACAACCCCGGACCGGATCCACTCCTCCAGTTGACGAGCGTTCATTTTCGCCCGTCAACAACTGCTCATGATATAATGATGATATACTACTGATTAAATTAATGAATATATATTATGGTTAAAAGTTATAATAAAGTGCTCATATTGATTCACCCCCTATCATTATTCCAACGATTGGTATCAGAGTAGGTCCTTTAAGAAACAATTTAACCATTGGAAAGAGATCATGGAATATGCTAATATTCACCAAGGTTTGATGGTCAAAACTATTTATTTTGGAATAAAAGGATGCAAACCTTTTTACATGCACATGGATTTGATGTTTTGCAATCAATAGTAGACAGATATGCAGTGCCAGCCACTCCCCCAATTTAAAAAGATGGTAAGAAACTCAGCGGAAACAATTCAAAGTCTAAAAGCATCATTCTGAGTAGTCTGGATGATTCAGTATTTGTCAAAGTTATGCACTGCAAGACCACAAAGGATATTTGGGATAAACTTCAAAATATTTATGAAGTAGATACTAAAGTCAAGGGAGCCAAGCTTCAAACCCTTAGAGCTAAGTTTGAGCAATTGAATATGAAGGAAGATGAAGACATTGCAACCTACTTTCTCCGATTTGACAAAACAATGAATACTATTAGCGGATTAGGAGAAGAAGTTGATGAATCAATGGTTGTTCAAAAGGTTCTAAGATCTCTACCTATGAGATTTGATCCTAAAATATTGACCCTGGAAGAAAGAACATATCTTGACAATTTGAACATGGACGAGTTTCACATGATATTCATAGCTTATGAAATGAGGATAGAACAAGAGAACCCAGTCACAAAGGAAGCATCGTTTAAAGCATCCAAGAAGACATAGAATAAAAGAAAGAAAAAGTAAAAACTAGATTGTAGCTACAACTACGACTCAAAGGAAGATGAAGAAGTGGAAAACTTCGTAAGGAAGTTAAAAAGAGGAACCAAGAATTACAAAGGTATGCTTCCATTGAAATGTTTTAATTGTGATGGTATTGGTCATTTTTCTTCTAAGTGTCCTTATTTTAAGAATAAAGGTAGCGATGAAGCATAATATCCTAAAAAGAAAAAGAAAAAGAAAAAGAAAAAAAGGAGACAAGAGAAGGAACAAAGGGAATTGTTTTAAGAAAAGCTTCTACTTAAAGGAAGACAAATCCTCATTAGACGAGGATGATGATAGTGACAATGATTCAGAAAGAGTTCTCTTCATGGTAGTTTATGATGATGAAGAGGATTCCAAAGAAGAAGGTGAAGTTGATCTCAGAGAATAATTAATCAGTGCCTTATAAGAGCTAGGGAAAGAAAGAAATAAAAACAAGTCTCTCAAGGAAGAATTAAATAAGAAAGAAGGATCTCAAAATTCCAACTCAGAACAAATCGAGAAGATAATCATGAAGTTAAAAATATAGGTAGAAGAAGACTTAATGATTGAAGAAACACTTAGAAATTAGTTAGAATATAAGGAGAAGATGATTGAAAGCTTGGAAGCAGAAATAGTCACCTTAAGAAAATATCTTCAGAAGAAATATATGAAACATAATAGCACCAAGTTATTGGATGATATCATCAGTAGTCAAAGGCCATACTATGATATGTCTGGGATAGGATACAACAAGATTCAGAATGAGAAAGGTTCAAGCTCCAAGACAACAAAACAAGAAGCATAAAAAAACAACTATGTAGAAATCGCCAGAGGAACTATCAAGAAAGAGGAATACATGAAGACTCAAGAAGAAAATCACAGAGGAATTGGACTACGTAGAATATTCAAAACATTGAATAAAAAATTAACAACATCTCAAGAGGAAGAATGCTTTAGAAGAGCAACACCATTCAAAAGATCCCCTACATCCGGGTATCAATCTGTTTTTCTTGGTTTATGTTATTTTTGTTAAAAATTTGGACACAAAGATACAAACTGTAGAGCCTATGCCAAGAATAAAATAAATTATGAAGGCTACTCAAACAAAAATTATCCTAGAAATTCACATGAAGCACAAAACAAAAATTACAACAATTTTGGTTCACTATATAATGAAGTAGAGTGCTACAAATGCAATAATTTTGGACACATGGCCAAATATTGTAGACTGATTGTTCCTCTAAGGGAACCAAAGATCAATATCAAATAGGAACCACAAAGGATATGGAAAATGAATCGGGATCAATTAAACACCAAATAATTCTCACTTGCTTTACAATCGCAACACAAGAAAAGTGGGTGGTATGTTGACAATAGATGTTCAAATCATATGACAAGTGACAAGAACATGTTTCTGACCCTGAAATAGGAATGCAATGGATCAATTTCATTTGGAAATGATAACTCAACCATAATTATAGGTAGAGGCACATTCAATCTTGGAAGCAAAGATGCCAAGGCATAAAATATTCTACTTGTCGAAGATATGAAGCATAATATTCTAATTGTCGGTCAAATGTGTGATCAAGAACAAAATTTTTTGTTTGACTCAGAAAAATGTGAGATAAGGAAAGAAGGATCATGAAAATTGGTGGCTACAACTAGAAGAAACCCAAACAACACATATGTCCTGAATGAAATTGGAAGGGGAAGATGTTTCTTAGGAAAAGAAAATTATTTTTTTCTTTGGCACAAAAGAATGGGACACATGAACTGATCTTGATTATTTTCAGCACGAAATGAGAGTGGAGTTATAATAAATAAATGCACAGAGATATCATTGATATCCAATAATATAAAATAAATGTATCAGATATGCAACCATAAACACAAAGATACAATAATACATGATTTCTATTAATGAAAGAAATGTACAGAGACTGCAAAAATACAGAGTGAAAGACTCGCTAGAATGGTGGCAGCTTATCTCTGAGAAGAGATGTGACGGATACTCACATTCACAAGAAGATCATTACAATGAGGCTCTGAAGGCTGTTTTACAATAAACATGAATGCCAAAAACCCTAGACATCCAAAACATTAACCCTATGGTATGAAGCACCAAAAGTCATGTGGGCCCCATTTAGGTAAGTTAGTACATCAACTTCTCGAGGTCGTAACTTTTTCATACGAGCTTCGTTTTAGGCGCATGATAGCCCGTTGGAAAAGTATCGTCGAGGAGATTAATTTTGGAGGTAATATCTAAGGAACTTTCATATTTCTCTCAATTTTCCCAAAACCGTCATTTAGGGCCTCAAAATGGCCCCAGAAGTTAAAAACTGCTAAAAATAGTAAATTACCAAAATTGCCAGAAAATTGTTTTGAGCCAGTTGGAAAAGGTGGTTGAGCACCATTATCCACCTGGATCAATCCTCCCTCATTAGGAAGCAATGGTCTCCATTGCGTTGAGTTCCCATGGGAGAGAAAAAAACGTTTGCTGAATCTAAATCTTGGTGAGTTGCTTGCCTTGTTGGAGACGTCACACTGCTCAGTTTGTGGAAGTCTGTCACGAACCTGTTGAGGTTGAGGATTTACAACAAGTCAAGCTACATGAGAGGAAGGTGTGCAGAAGGAATAATTACGCTTTGCTGCAACCTTGTTGACCTGCTTCTGTTGGATAAAAGGTACTTGGGGTGAGGTTGTAGTGGTTGCAGTGTCCTTCTGTTCCCCTCTTGAACAGATTGTGAAGAAGTTTAATTTTGTAGTATGAGATACTACCTTGCGGCATTGTTTAGGTGGAATAGTATTCAGAACTACCTCTGGTATTCTATAGAGATGACTCCCTAGAGAAATAATGACATTATGGGGTCGGGACTCATAAACAACATGGCGTCTCCACATATATGGCTGGCCCAAGATAACATCACAAAAATCCAGTGGGGCAACATCACATAATACCTCATCCTTGAAGGGATAGATTTCGTATGACAATCGAAACTGTTGGCCAGCACGAAGATCTTGTCCTTGGCGAAGCCACTCGATGTTGTATGGCTGCGGGTGTGGTGTTGTCGACAATCCAAACTGTTTGACGACCTATGCTAAGATGAGGTTCTTCTGGCTTCCTCTATCAACAATAAAATGCAGTGGGGTCCCCTTCACCCACATCTGTGAATGAAAAAGGTGCACCCCCTCTTCAGTATTTGTTGGTTCTTCTAGTTGAATTGTTGCGGTCATGAATATAACAGTGGGGTCTGCGTCAATGATTTGTCCTTTACCAGTATTTTCATAATTAGATTATGAATCAGGGTTCGGCTCCTTGTCTTTGATATCGGCTACCAGTGACTATTTTGAGCAACATTCATCGATGTTGTTCTAGGGGATTTTGTGGAAATCACACCATTTTCCAATGTCTTCTTTTTCTTCCTGTGACCCTTCTTTTCCTATGGCTTGGACTGGTTTTCGGGAGATTGATTTTTAGGGCCGTGTTTGTCATACTTTGGTTGTTGCAGATTTGCAGACCCAAACTCATGTTTGTTCTAGGGCTTAAATTTCTGCTCGATTTTACAACATATCAATAAGCAACACCAAGTGACGAGGTATCTAGAAAATCCATTTCAGTTTGGATGTATTTGTGTAGAGCCCCATGGTATTTCAGAACCAAATGTCATTCGGAGTCTTTGATACCTATCTTGGTGCACAAGGTATGGAAGGTGTTGGTGAACTCTGAAACTGCTTGGCCCCTCTCTTACCGCAATGTGGTCCATCTCATGTACTATTCCTCATAGTTGCCAACAGGGTAATACTGTTCCTTTACCGCATCCACAAAAAAATCCCAAGTGGGCTTGACCCCATATATTCCAGACTCCTCTAGGGAAATTTTCTCCTAGTAAGTTTCCCACCAATGTTTTACAGGGGGAGAGATTTAAGGAGTGCTAAGGTGATCCTTTCCCTGACGGAAAAATTATGAACAGAGAAATAACCTTCTAACATATTTAACCATTTGTCTAGGGCATCCGCATCTATTTGAACTTCAAATATGGGAATATAAAAATTAACATGTACCTTGAAAGGAGAGGTGCTTCCAAAGTGGTTGTTTGATGAATATGCGTATGTTGCTATTGACAAGCATTGAAGGATGTGGGAAAAATTCTCCATCATTTTGTCCCTCTGTCACGTGAGGGATTTTTCAAGCGACACATTTATAGGATCGTTTGCTCCGTCGTTTTTATTTTCTTCTTCCATGGAGGGTTTCTTGGGCGTGCGAGAGCGATTGTCTTCAAGAGAGACAAGATCGAGACCCAAATTTATATACTCGGACCTCATCGGGGACATGCACTGAAAAAAAATGATCATGAGCAACCTTCTCTGATACCATTGATCCAGATTATTTTCGGCACGAAATGAGAGTGGAGATATAATAAAGAAATGCACAGAGATGTCACGGATATCCAATAATATAAAATAAATGTATCAGATATGCAACCATAAACACAAAGATACAGTAATACATGATTTCTATTAATGAAAGAAATGTACAAAGATTGCAAAAATACAGAGTGAAAGACTCACTAGAATGGTGACAACTTATCTCTGAGAAGAGATGTGACGGCTACTCGCATTTGCAAGAAGATAATTACAATGAGGATCTAAAGGAATTTTTACAATAAACAGGAATTCCAAAAACCCTAGACATCCAAAAACCTAACCCTAGGAGATGAAGCGCCAAAAGTCATGTGGGCCCCGTTTGGGTAAGTTAGTACATCAACTTCTCAGGGTCGTAACTTTTGCATACGATCTTTGTTTTAAGTGCATGATATCTCGTTGGAAAGGTATCGTCGAGGAGATTCATTTTGGAGGAAGAATCGAAGGAACTTTCATATTTCTCCCTGTTTTCCCAAAAATGTCGTTTAGGGCCTCAAAATGGCCCCAAAAGTTAAAAACTGTTAAAAATAGTAAATTACCAAAATTGCTAGAAAACTATTTTGAGCCAGTTAGAAAAGGTGGGTGGCCACCGTTATCCACCTGGATCATGAACTTTGAAAACCTTGTGAAAATCAACATAAAGGAAGCAGTGAAAGAAATGCCTGAGATATCAAAACCAACAAATAATCTAAGTGAGCATTGTCTATAAGGAAAACAAATCAGGACCAAGTTCAAATCAAAATGGTACTCCACGATAAAACCATTAGATATTGTACACACTGACCTATGTGGACCCACAAGAACAAAGGGATTAAATGGAGAACAATATTTTATTCTACTAGTTGATGACTACACAAGAATGAGTGAATTTTTCTTTCTCAGGAAGAAGTCAAAGGCATTTAAACACTTCAAGATATACAAAGAGATGGTTGAGACCGATATGGACTTAAAAATAAAGTGTTTAAGATCAAACAATGGAGGAGAGTTTACATCAAAATAATTTATGGATTTTCGTGCCAACCAAGGATTAAAAAGATAGTTCTTAGTGGCTAGGACACCTTAGCAAAATGGAGTTATCAAAAGGAAGAAGAATATAGAACAGGAAATGGCCAGAACCATGTTGAAAGATTCCAATTTTAGTGACATATTTTTGGCACAAGTAGTACACACCGTAGTTCACATATTGAACAATTGAATGCTCAAAAGTAACAGTGATAATACTCCCTATGATTTATTGAAAGGAAGACCGGAAAATGTGAAGCATTTCAGAGTTTTTGGAAGAAAATGCTATATCAAAAGAGAAGATGGAAGGCTTGGAAAATTTGACTCCCAAGTTGATAAGGGAATACTAGTTGGGTATTCAAGAAAAATAAAAGAATATAAATGCTTTAGTATAAGAATCAAAATAATATTGGAAAGAATTAATGTAACAATTGATGAAACAAATGAACGAAATACCAAAGAAAGAAAAAAAGATTCAAAAGAGCAGGATGATGAAGAAGATATAAAAGAAGAATATATAGAAGAAGAAGAAGAGAATCCAAAAGAAGAGTAAGAGGAATATGAGCATCACATACCTCCTAAGACACCTAGCTGCCGAGTGTAGAAAAATAATCCACCAGAACATATTATTAGGAATAAAGATGTAAGAGTTGAAAATGGAAGAAGAATACTTTCACCGGAACAAAGGAATCTAACATTGTTATCCGCAATTGAACCAAACAGTTTTGAAAAAGCCAACAATGATGAACACTGGGTCAAGGATGTGGATGAAGAATTAGATCAGATAGAGAAGAATGACACATGAGAATTGGTTCCAAGGATGAAGAACAAGAACCTGATTGGTACAAAGTGGGTTTTTAGGAACAAACTGAATGAGGATGGACAAGTAACCATAAAGAAAGCAAGGTTAGTATGCAAAGGATATTATCAAATTGAAGGTATAGATTTTGAAGATACCTTTGCCCCAGTTTCGAGGATGGAAGCAATCATATTGATATTAGCCTATGCATGTTCCAAAAGAATCAAGGTATATCATATGGATGTAAAATCAATCTTTCTAAATGGATAATTAGAAGAAGAAGTCTACTTTGAACATCCTGAAGGGTTTTTGCTAGAAGAAAATGAATATTATGTTTGCAGACTGAAGAAATCATTGTATGGACTCAAGCAGGCCCCCAGGGTATGGTATTCAATATTGGACATGTATATGCAACAAAAAGGATTCATGAAGGGCATTGAAGACAAAAAACTATACATAAAAGTGCACTGAGACAATATATTGATAATTAGAGTTTATGTAGATGATATTATATTTGGGAACGATGATGACATGATCAATCATAGGTTTCCCAAAGACATGCAAAATGATTTCACAATATCTTTTCTCGGTGAGTTGAATTTATTTTTGGGATTACAGATATGTCAGCGTGATAAAACTATTTTCATCTCCTATACTAAGTACATCAGAGAAATGATAAAGAAGTTTGGAATGGAAGACTACAAACCCTTAAGTAATCCTATGTAGACTAGTTGCAAGTTGAGAAAGGATGATGAATCTAAGGATGCAGATCAAAGAATCTACAGATCGACAATTGACAACTTATTCTATATGATAGTGTCAATACCAGATGCGATGCTAGCATTTGGGAAGGTTGCAATATTTCAAGAAGCACCGAAAGAAACACACGTTATAGCAGTAAAAATAATATTCAGATATCTCAAAGAAACAAAAGATTTTGGATTATGGTATCTAAAAGGGAGTGAACTATCCTTGGTTTCCTACAAAGATGCATATTGGGAAGGTATTATTGATGATAGAAGAAGTACCAATGGATCAAATTTCTACTTAGGTGAGTGTCTGGTATTATGGTTGAGCAAGAAACAATCATCAGTATCTCTATCCACAACATAAGAAGAATATATTGCAGCGGAAACATGTTTCACTCAAGTTCTCTGGATGAAGTAGACCTTGCCGGATATACAGGTTGAATATGATGAGCCTATTTTAGTACTTTGTGATAAAACCAGTGCTATTAGTATGTCTAAGAATCCAACAATGCATTCCGAGATGAAATATATTCTGATCAGTTTTCACTTTCTACGGGAACATGATACAAAGAAGAACATCAAGCTAGAGTACATTGGGACAAAAGAGAAAATTGTAGATATCTTCACCAAACCTATTTCAAGGGAGAGATTTGAATATCTTCGATAGAAAATTAGATTAGTTTCTGCCCCAAAGTGATTCACATGACAACAAGCATAGAAATATAGGGGGAGAGAAGTAGAAGACATAAATAATCCAAGTAAATAATATTTTGAATGTTTTTCATATACATCACATTTTTACATGAGGAATAACCATGAAGAGAAAGAAGAGGCTTGTAGATATGGGGATCAACCCCAAGGAGAATTACCCTTTTCCATTGACGTCAAGGGGGAGAGAAACAACATATGCATGGAAACAAAGAGAAAGAACATATGCATGGATATAGGGGGAGCGATGGTCACAACTGGAGCGATGATCAGAGTGAGAGCATGAGCAGGAGAATGAGTGTTACCATGCCATTGGTGTTTCCATCAATTCCAAAGGGGGGGTTTGTTGAAAGATTGGTTGTCATTGATGTCAACCCTTGAAGAAGTCTAGTAGCCCCAAAGGTATGGTTATGGAACCCATAGTTGATCAAGGAAAAAGATCATGAAGGACGGTGTAAATGTAGGTAACTCACTCATGGATGGAAAATCCTCATCATGCGATTTTCGGTGATAGGTGGTACACCACGTAGTTCCTCACGATTGAGGAGTTATGGCCTTATGAAGTTAGAAGACCCAAAGAATGGTTAAGAAACCCCTAGTTAGTTACAAGTCGATTAATGAAAGGGTAAAGTGATTGTAAAAGGAAAGTCTAGAATCCCCTAAGGTTATGGAGAGAGGTTACTTGGAAAAATTATAAATACACCTCAAGGATTCTCTCATAAATACATTCACTCAGTAATTCTATTGAACATATTCTAGTGAACTAGTGATCTATTTGGAAAGTTTGCGATGGCGGAATCTGAGGTAGTGACAAGTGAGAAGTGCGGGAGTTTCGGGGTTGCATAGGAGAGAGAAAATTTATGAGGAAACCCTATTTTGGTTGAACCCCACGGGTCAGACCATGAGTTCCCCGTGAGGCACCCCGAGAGTTTTCTAGGGCGCATCATGCGAGCCCCCACTATACAACAGGTCTTAGTCCCATGAGGAAAACACAGATTTGGGAGAAATGCTTGTACCAAGTCCCTGCGGTCAAAAGAAAGCTTATATGTTAGCACTATTGTGTATCATATCAACTACAAAGGTATATGTATGCTTATGTGTTTTTTTTGAATATTACACTTGGTTGTGGTATGGTACATGCTTGAGGTATGATTAGCTTGGCACATGATTGAGTTACATCTTGGCTACATGGTTGATTGAGGTATACTCTTGTATCTGGTTATGACATGATTGTTATGGTTCATTATTAGAGACATATATTTGATATGTAGATGTATGGTTGAGGTATACACTTTATGTATGGTGGCATATGCATGATGCACATGCTTTGTTTCTTTGAGGGACTTCATTCATGATATGGTACAAGTCAATACATGATTGATGCTATGGTATATGGTACTAGTTTTATATATGATTGATGCTCTAGTATATGGTACATGATTGGATACATGATTAACTACTCATCATTGATGTTATGGTATCTACATTTAACATATATTATGGTACATGATTGATTCATGCTATAATAAATTTGTTGGTACATAATTGATGCGTGGTATGGTATAGGTTACATGTTGATGCTACTGTGACAATTACATGTTGATGGTACAATGAAGGTGACAGGTTGATAGGTTACAGGTTGATGTGACAATGACAGTGACAGTGGAAATGATTGTGGTAGTGACAATTGGTCTACACTTATATTTCAGGGTGGCAGGATGGGGCAAGGAAAGTGGGTTGCATCCTCCTTCTGGTTGGTGCCTAAGAACAAAGGGAGTTGGAAATTGCTTTAGGTTGGAGTTTGAGAATTAGGGGGTTGTAGCCTCCTTCTGGTTGGAGCCAGAGAATTCAGGGAGTTGTAGCTTCCTTCAGTTTGGATCCTATAAATAAGGGTCATAGCCTCCTTCCAGTTGTAGCTGGATGTTGGGATAAATATATGCACTATTAATTCCCACATTTAATTATCAACCGGGGCTCGTAAGCTTCGAGGTGAAGGTGCAAGAAACATAGGATTAGAGCCTAGTCTAGCCTAATCTAAAGCTGACAAAACAATTTTCAAACCCACACTATAGGAAATTAACACTAGGGATTCATCACTGGGACGTAGGGATAATTTAGTGCTATAAAGGATTAGATCATAGTCTTTCATGCACCCAGGGTGATGTTCGTGTGATTAATCGTGAGTAGCTTACTTAAGTTTTTTGTCCTTCAATGATTATTTGCTATAGCGGATCCAGACTTAAATGCAATAAAATAAACAAGCAAATGGAAATCAAATTCACGATAGAAACTAACACCTTAGGAAGAATTCCAATGCGGGAAGGCCATGTCTCATGAGTTAGACCTTTAATCTATCTGTTGGTCCTTGAAGCTATGTGAAATTAAAGTGAAAGGAATCCAAAGTACAAAAAATAAAAACTAAGTATATGAAGTAAAGTGTAAGAAAACCATGGGAAATCCAAATTGAAGCAAACTATCAAAAGGAAATCAAACAAATAGAAAATAAAACTTATTTCAAACTATGTAATGAAATGAAATGTGAATGCAAGAACCAAACATAAAACACACAAAGAAAACCACTCAAACTATAGGAAGAGGCAAGATGAGTTTAAAATAAATCAATCGAACTGGAATCAAACACTATATGCAATATAAAATCAAGATATTTCCACAATCAAGTGCATCAGTCACAATGAGCAAGCATGGAAAAAAATAAAAGGGAATGGGAAAGAATGACAATGCATAAATACAAAGTGGAAATATGTGGAATGCTTATGCAATGGAAATAAATATCAACTATGTAAAAGAAGCTAAAAACATAATGCTTATAAAAAATGTTTAGTCATATATGAAATCAAAAGAGTAAAATAAGGATAGGTACTCTCTGTAGACCGAGAGCTTCAATGTAAAGAACAAGAATCAAAGAGTAATTGAGAATAATCAAAGTTCCTTGTGTGAACAATAAGTAAAGTTGTGTAATTTAATGTGCATTCGTCAATCAAGGAATGAGTAGATAAAAAGAGAGGACAATTCTCTGTCATGAAGTGTAATTGCATTATGATTGGGCATTGCTTCCATGCGTAGAGAATGAGGCAAAGAGAGGGGTCAATATGCTCTTGCAATGACTAATTATATTTCATGATTAAATCTGCAATCGGTGGGAAAATAGTGTTGAAGGAAAAAGAACAAATATGGAAGAGAAAAGTTAAGTAGATGCAACGAATACGACAACTTTGTTTTTGTGTTTTCTTTTATAAGTGAATGCAAACAATAATATGTTAACATACTCTGTTTTATAATGTTTTGGACAGTGAGAAACTAATGGGTGATTTGAATGGTAGATTTGATGGGAAAATTGGATGGAAAATCAATGATGAAGGAGATAAATGCAATGAGGGACTGCCCATAGTTTATTCAGCATAAAAACAGAGCATAGGAAGAATACACATGAATATAAGCACGAAAATGTGATAGGAGAGAATGCTAAATAAATTCAAAGCTCAATGTGATAATGTATTCAATTGGGAGATTTACAATATGAGTTCTAATTAACATAACAATTGCAAAGATAAAATTAGGATTCAAGCCACACAATCCAAACTGTAAATGAAATTCCATCCTTTAAACAAATTGAACAATAAAAGAAAAATACATAAATGAAATGATAACTAGTTAAGATACAAAGGGAAACATTCTTACCAAGTTGAGGGGCCCCACCCAATAGGTAATTTTCTGCCAAAAAGAATTCAATCCCCTTGAATGCACAAAACACCAATTCTTTATTTCATCAAACTCAGAAAATTACAGGTCTCTTACAATCTTGGCATTGTCATGATGACACCTTAACATCCATTACAAAATAATTCCCATAATGATAATTGTCTTTATAATAGCCCTATGAGGCTTATTTATACATGAAAAATCATTGAGAAGTGGATGGGAACTAATCCCAATGCTCATATTTCAAATTTTACATTTTTTGGAATGAAATCACAAAAATCTGGGTTTTTCATCAATTTGGGTAGATTCGAGTTGAAAACCCACCCATAACTCTTAAACCGTTTTGAATTTTGAAAAACTATTCGCTTATTACTCAATTTTCAATATTCTAGAAAAAACCCACATTGTAGAAATTCTATATCTGATTCCATCTGCATGGAAATCGAGGCGCAAGTCAACAGTTTGAGATTTTTGCTATTTTTTGTAGAATCATTCCCTCTGAGATGTAGGTCCACACATGTGATATGGGTGAATTCTTACTCTCTTGTCTGCATGTAAACATCGCTCTGGACAAAACCCATGTCCCTAATTTTCCTCTAGAAGCTTTCCAAAATTTCAAATTATTTCTAGTACCAGACTATTGTTGATGTTGGTACCGGACGAGCAAAACATTGGTACCAGACGAGCGCAGAATTGGTATCGAACAATATTAGTACTAGATGACATGGAGTGTGGGTACCGGATGACATGGAGTATGGGTACCGGATGACTGTGCTGGTACCGGTTGATTGAAGAACCTTCCGGTACTGGATGACTTGGAGTACCAGATGAGCGCAATATTTGCACCTGACGATCTGAGTACTCGATGACATGGAGTGTGGGTACTAGATGACATGGAGTATGGGTATTGGATGACTGTGTAGGTACTAGTTGACTATAGAACCTTCTGGTACCAGATGACTTGGAGTACCAGATGAGCTCAGTATTGGTACCAGATGAGTTGGTACTGGATGACATGGAGTATCGGATGAGCACAGTATTGGTACCGGACGAGCTGGTACTGGATGACATGGAGTATCGAATGAGCATAGTATTGGTACTAGATGAGTTGGTACTGGATGAAATGGAGTGTGGGTACCAGATGACTGTGCAGGTATCGGTTGACTGTAAAACATTTTGGTACCAGATAACTTGGAGTATCGGATGACCTGCAGTGAGGGTACTGGAAAGGAACAATACATGTAATGGAACATGGACAATGCATATACCGGAACCTGAATAGTACAAAACATGTTTCTTGGACATAGAAACATAGGATTGAACCATCATCGACAAAAATATTGTATAATCATCCTTTTAATCACTAAAAATATGGAAAATTATGTATTAACCACATAGGATGAATAACAAGAGATAATGCAGGTTTATGGTGTAATTAGCGATATATTATTGACGAAATGCGGGGAGAAAGTGTAATGATGAGTGTATTTGTATGGCATAAAATATGACAAAACGGGAGCCCAACACACCCCCAAACCCAAGGATTTGCATGTCCTCATGCAAACAAGGTGAACAACTTATGATACTCTGCTTATAGATTTACTTGAAATTGTTTCTTTTGTGTAGGTGCTAGTTCTTGTGGTATGACACTTTGGAAACTATCACAGATTGAATTTCAAACAAAAAAACAAAATTATCATAAAACTGGAGGACAAGCAGTGGATGGGGTATCAAAGTGATGGTGAATGGTGTGCATGTGTAGAATGGTTTATAAATTATGGTGATGGTGGTCGTATAAACTTGGACGCCTTTATACTCTATATCTTACATCAATTTTAAAACCAATATTTACTTTGTGGTTCTTTGTTTGGATAAGGAACAATGATTTCATCCTCTTTGAGGTGGTTTAAGAATGCTTTATGATGTACAAAGAGAAGACACTATATATGTTGCCTTGTATTTGTATACCACATATTTCTTTTTCATTACTTAGTCTTATCATCAGAGTATATTGTTCATTATGACAAGTGGAGTGAAGATGGAGGGTTTACTGAGTAGTTGTGATAATGCATAGTGGAGTGTGGAGTGGGTAATAGTGGTTATGCATCATGTTTTCCAAGTTCTTAGTAAATTGAAAATATGTGTACCAATTTTACCTCAAGTTACCCTTGCTTTGAATTCTAATGCATGTTGAAGTGTAAACTATGCAGAACAAGATGAAATGTCTGCAAAATCATGATGTAGACTACTGAAATTTGAAGATGAAGTGGAGAAAGGTTGAGAACTGATGGATATCTAGGAGAGATTTGATGAATGTTGATCTACTGAGATTCCTTATGTCTCTCTCTCTCACCCCCAAACCTACTGGTTTGCATGTTATCATGCAAACTCTCATTAGCACACAAAATGTATGCAATATGAAAGTGGACTATGTGGAACTGGTGCATGTTGACTGAAAGAGAGAAATGAAGTATGACAGAGATGAGAGCTGCTGAAAATATCTTGCAAAAAGTACCCTCGAAAAAGATTTAAATTTCTTTATTGTTGGTACAGGAACCTACTGGTTTTTGTACCAGCAGTACCGAAACCGAAAAATCTAAAAGAACTAAACCAATACTATTATTATGAGAGAAGAAATATACATTGATGCCATGCCTAAAGAAACAACCAAAAATTAAACTTTATTCATGCTTGTAAATTTGGAAATGAAATTTATTTTAAAATATTACAAGCACAAAGGAAATTTCTAAATTACATATTACATATGATTTCATCAATCATTAACAGTTGTATGCTAAAGAAACCATGTTAATTATGATGGAGGATTTTTCCTCTCATCCTTGAACAGGAAAACATGAGGAGATAAGTGGTCTTTGATAAATGAGAAACCGATAGAAAATTAGTCATCCATGTTTGATTTTTTAGAGAATTTTTGTCATTCAAGTGATATTGATAAAGTTCACATTTGATTTTATTAGAATCCTACACTTATGGGTCCCACCTATAGGACAATGACATCCTGGGTATGAATGACAGGGTCTTAAGACCATCTTATGAACATTCTCAAATGGAAATTAGATGAGGCTCATTAGCCTTTTGTTCAACCATGCATGCTTCTTCTTAACTATTTACACAAGTATATTGTTCATACGGACAAATATAGATTAGGCATAATGAAAGACATAAAAATCAGAACCCATTGCCATCAAGCCTGTTCAGTACTCTGATGGGGTAATTTTGACATCTAAGAAATATCCTTACCACAAACTTGTTCAGTACCCTGATGGGCTTGCCTAGTTATACCATAGGCCGGTACCCGCTTCCAGCAGACATATTTAGTATACCGATAGGTTAGCCTCTTACACCCATTTTCCATCAAAGGCTATTGTCCCAATATTTACCCTTAATATAAAATTTATAGATTTCTTTCGCATGGGTGAATGGGGAAGAATCTTTGAAAACCTTTTTACAGGATGGGATGGTATTGAGTTGGAAGATATTTTATAGATTTCCCATAAAAGATTGTTCGTATGAAAAATAGACTTATGTATCGATATTAGTCGAAAGACATATCATGGTCAAACTTACTTAATGTGTGGTGGATGAGGCCATGAGAGAGTGACCTAAAGGTGCCTCTAGTCCCCAAGTTCATCTTCTTCATATAAGATTGTGTTCCCTCACAAGTAGAAGTTTCATTCACTCTCCTACTACTATTTGATAAGAATGCTTGAATAACAAGTTCTGATATGAAACTAGGATGTACAAGTTACCTATGGACATCATTATGAAGACCTTAAAGATTTTGTAAATCCCCATAATATTTTAAAGATTAGGCTTATGAGAAACTGTTATTATTAATAGTCAGGAATTTGTATGTAATAATAAGAAGAAATATCTTAAGTTGTTTTGGTTTTTGATGTTAGATAACCAATATTATCTTCATCTCATTTCATTTATTTGAAAATAAACACAAAAGATGTTGCATTTATTTAGAACTAGGTTAACTAACATGCAACTTTTACTTATCCTACCTAAGAAAAAGAAATTATATTTCATGTGTAAGAATATTTCCAATTTAACCATGTGCGTAACAGGTGTAGAAACACATTCATACTCGGGTTTGAAAGATAAGATTTAATTTATACAAGAGTACGAAGAACCAATTGCTTTGGTGATGATGTGAAGAGTTGTTGAAGAATAGAGTGGTGGTTCAATCTGGTTGTCGTCTAGAACCAATGTTTGATATAGTCATGATGTTCTTGGTTCACTTCCTCATTTAGACCACTCTGCATGTCTCCATATGTCATGCCAGGAAGATCATAATTGGTCGTGTTAGTGCATGGAGGATCTTCAAAAAGACATATCAAAAAATCCTCCATATCAGGTTCTAATGGTGGCTCTCCATCCAATGTGGTCCATGATTCTTCGGTCTCCTCGATAGATTGACAAAGGGAATCAAATGAGACTTTTAGATCTTCTTGTGAATGCAGAGTGACATTTAAGTTCTTGATTGCTGTCAAGATTTGTTCTTCCTGAGAGGCTGATATTGAGATACCAGCTGCTACTAGGATTGAGAGAGTTCTGTTAAACTGTTGATCATCTTTGAATTCTTGTTGTTGGTTGATGGGTCTTGTTTCACATATGGATTGGTGTAGAGGGGGGGTTCTTACAGTGCCCATTTTTTTTTTTAAACCCTAAAGAAATAAAAAGAAGAAAACTAAAAGAAAATGTAAGCAAACCAATTATATACTTGAAGCGCCACCGTGCTACTAGGACCCTGTTGTCACCAAGTTGTTTGTTCACACAAGTTAGATTCTCTTCTCATATATATATATATATTATATATATATGTGTGTGGCTAATGCTAATAAAACACAAATTCTAACTACTGAAAGGAAGAGGACAACCTAATTTTGGAGCAACCCCACTAAATTGGATGCATGGGCTCTTCCGTCACATCTTACCGTCTTCTCTCCGCCCTTAGGTCATCCTTAAAAGCACAACACACTTGCATGAAATGAACACTTAAGGCTTTGGAGAAATAAAAGCAACCTACCTATTCTCTAATCCCTTTAGCACCTCCCCGACAACGATGCCAAAATGTTGGGCTAAATATATTCCCTATTAATTCCCACATTTAGTTATCAACCGGGGCTCGTAATCTTCGAGGTGTAGGTGCAGGAAATGTAGGATCAGAGCCTATTCTAGCCTAATCTAAAGTTGACAAAACAATGTTCAAACCCACATTGCAGGAAATTAACATTGAGGATTCATCACTGGGACGTAGGAATGACGGAAGAGCCCATGCATCCAATTTAGTGGGGTTGCTCCAAAATTAGGTTGTCCTCTTCCTTTCAGTAGTTAGAATTTGTGTTTTATTAGCATTAGCCACACACACACACACACACACACACACACACACACAC
>ML784567.1:303892-316844 GCA_009831015.1 Picea engelmannii | reverse complement strand
TAAAGGTGCCTCTAGTCCCCAAGTTCATCTTCTCCATATAAGATTGTGTTCCCTCACAAGTAGAAGTTTCATTCACTCTCCTGCTACTATTTGATAAGAATGCTTGAATAACAAGTTATGATATGAAACTAGGATGTACAAGTAACCTATGGACATCATTATGAAGACCTTAAATATTTTGTAAATCCCCATAATATTTTAAAGATTAGGCTTATGAACAACTGTTATTATTAATAGTCAGGAATCTGTATGTAATAATAATAAAACATATCTTAAGTTGTTTTGGTTTTTGATGTTAGATCACCAATATTATCTTCATATCATTTCATTTATTTGAAAAGAAACAGGAAATATGTTGCATTTATTTAGAACTAGGTTAACTAACTTGCAACTTTTACTCTATCCTACCAGAGAAAAAGAAATTATATTTCACATGTAAAAATATTTCCAATGTAACCATGTGCGTAACACGTGTAGAAACACATTCATACTCAGGTTTGAAAGATAATCTTTGATGTATACCAGAGTACGAAGAACCAGTTTCTTTGGTGATGATGTGAAGAGTTGTTGAAGAATAGAGGTGTGGTTCAATCTGGTTGTCGTCTGGAACCAATGTTTGATATAGTCATGATGTTCTTGGTTCACTTCCTCATTTAGACCACTCTACATGTCTCCCTCTGTCATGCCAGGAAGATCATAATTGGTCTCGTTAGTACATGGAGGATCTTTAGAAAGACATATCAAAAACTCCTCGACCTCGGGTTCTAATGGTGTCTCTCCATCGAATGTGGTCCATGATTCTTCGGTCTCCTCGATAGATTGGCAAAGGGAATCAAAGGAGACTTATAGATCTTCTTGTGAATGCATAGCGACATTTATGTTCTTAATTGTTGTCAAGATTAGTTCTTCCTGAGAGGCTGAGATTGAGATACCCGCTGCTACTAGGATTGAGAGAGTTTTGTTAAACTCTTGATCATCTTTGAATTCTTTTTGTTTGTTGATGGGTCATGTTTCAAACATGGATTGGTGTAGAGGGGGGGTTCTTACAGTGCACAATTTTTTGTTTTTTTTTAAAACACTAAATAAATAAAAAGTAGTGAACTAAAGGAAAATGTAAGCAAACCAATTATATACTCGAAGCACCACCGTGCTACTAGGACCTTTTTTTCACCAAGTTATTTTTTCACACAAGTTATATTCTCTTCTCATATATATATATATATATATATATATATATATATATATATATATATGGCTAATGCTAATAAAACACAAATTCTAACAACTAAAATGAAGAGGACAACCTAATTTTGGAGCAACCCCACTAAAGTAGATGCGTGGGCTCTTCCCTCATGTCTTACCATCTTCTCTCCACCCTTAGGTCATCATTAAAATCACACCACACTTGCATGAAAAGAAACACACTTGCATGAAAATAACACTCAAGTCTTTGGATAAATAAAAGAAACCTACCTATTCTCTAATCCCTTTAGCACCTCCCCGAAAACGACGCCAAAATGTTCTGCTAAATATATGCCCTATTAATTCCCACATTTAATTATCAACCGGGGCTCGTAAGCTTCGAGGTGCAGGTGCATGAAACGTAGGATTAGAGCCTAGTCTAGCCTAATCTGAAGTCGAAAAAACAATCTTTCAACCTACACTGTAGGAAATTAACACTGAGGATTCATCACTAGCATGTAGGAATAACTTAGTGCTATAAATTATTCGATCACAGTCTTTCATGCACCCAGGATGATGTTCGTGTGATTAATCGTGAGTAGCTTACTTAAGTTTTCTGTCCTTCAATGATTATTTCCTATAACGGATCCAGACTTAAATGCAGTAAAATAAACAAGCAAATGGAAATGAAATTCACGATAGAAACTAACACCTTAGGAAGAATTCCAACACGGGAAGGCCATGTCTCATGAGTTAGACCTTTAGTCTATCTGTTGGTGATTGAAGCTATGTGAAATTAAAGTGCAAGGAATCCGAAGTACAAAAAATAAAAAATAAGTATATGAAGTAAAGTGTAGGAAAACTATGGGAAATCCAAATTGAAGCAAACTAGCGAAAGGAAATCGAACAAATAGAAAATAAAATTTATTTCAAACTATGTGAATGAAATGAAATGTGAATGCAAGAACTGAACCTAAAACACACAAAGCAAACCACTCAAACTATAGGAAGAGGCAAGCTGATTTTAAAATCAATCAATCAAACTGGAATCAAACACTATATGCAATCTAAAATCAAGATATTTCTACAATCAAGTGCATCATTCACAATGAGAAAGCATGGAAAGAAATAAAAAGGAATGGAAAAGAATGACAATACAAAAATACAAAGTGGAAATAGGTGGAATGCTTATGCAATGGAAATAAATATCAACTATGTAAAAGAAGCTAAAAACATAATGCTTATAAAAATGTGTAGTCATATATGAAATCAAAAGAGGAAAAGAAGGATAGGTACTCTCGGTAGACTGAGATCTTCGATGTAAAGCAAAAGAATCAAAGAGTAATTGAGAAGAATCAAATTTCCTTGTGTGAAAAATAAGTAAATTTGTGTAATTTAATGTGCATTCATCAATCAAGGAATGAGTAGTAAAAAGAGAGGACAATTCTCTGTCATGAAGTGTAATTGCATTGTGACTGGGCATTGATTCCATGCGTAGAGAATGAGGCAAAGAGAGGGGTCAATCTTCTCTTGCAATGACTAATTATATTGTATGATTAAATCTGCAATCAATGGGCAAATCATGTTGAAGGAAAAACAACAAATATGGAAGAGAAAAATTAAGTAGATGCATCGAATAAGACAAATCTGTTTTTGTGTTTTCTTTTATAAGTGAATGCAAACAAGAATATGTTAACATACTCTGTTTTATAATGTTTTGGACAGTGAGAAACTAATGGGTCATTTGAATGGTAGATTTGATGGGAAAATAGGATGGAAAATCAATGATGAAGAAGATAAAGGCAATGAGGGACTGTCCATAGTCCTTCAACATAAAACAAAGCATAGGAAGAATACACAGGAATATAAGCACGAAAATGTGATAGGAGAGAATGCTAAATAATCTCAAAGCTCAATGTGATAATGTGTTCAATTGGGAGGTTCACAATATGACTTATAATTAACATAACAATTGCAAAGCTAAAATTAGGATTCAAACCACACAATCCAAACTGTAAATGAAATTCTAGCCTTTAAACAAATTGAACAGTAAAAGAAAAATACATAAATGAAATGCTAACTAGTTAAGATACAAAGGGAAACATTCTTACCAAGTTGAGGGGCCCTACCCAATAGGAAATTTGCTTCCCAAAAGAAGTCAATCCCCTTGAATGCACAAAACACCAATTCTTTATTCCATCAAACTCGGAAAATTACAAGTCTCTTACAATCTTGGCATTGTCACGATGACACCTTAACATCCATTACAAAAGAATTCCCATAATGATAATTGTCTTTCTCATAGCCCTATGAGGCTTATTTATACATGAAAAATCATTGAGAAGTGGATGGGACCAAATCACAATGCTCATATTTCAAATGTTTCATTTTTTGGAATGAAATCACAAAAATCTGGGTTTTTCATCAATTTGGGCAGTTCGAGTTGAAGAACCACCCATAAATATTAAACTGTTTTAAATTTTGAAAACATGTCCTTGTATTACTCAATTTTCCATATTCTAGACAAAACCCATATCATAGAAATTTTATATCTGATGCCATATGCACGAAAATCGAGGCGCAAGTTGGCAGTTTGAGATTTTTGCTAATTTTTGCAGAATCATTCTCCCTGAGATGCAGGTACACATGTGTGACCTGGGTGAATTATGCGTCACATGTCCACATGTAAACGTCGCTCTGGACAAAACCCAAGTCCCCTATTTTCCTCTAGAAGCTTTCCAAAATTTTGAATTATTTTTAGCATCAGAATGTTGTTGATGTTGGTACCAGATGAGCATGACATTGATACCAGACGAGTGCATAATTGGTACTAGAAGATCTGAGTACTAGATGGCATTGAGTGTGGGTATCGGATGACATGGAGTATGGGTACTGAATGACTGTGCAGGAACCATTTGATTTCAGAACCTTCTTGTACCAGATGACTTGGAGTACCAGATGATCGAAGTATTGGTACCGGACGAGCTGAGTATTGGATGACATGGAGTGTGGGTACCATATGAAATGGAGTATGGGTACCAGATGACTGTTCAGGTACTGGTTGGCTGTAGAAACTTCTGGTATCGGATGAATTGGAGTACCTGATGAGCGTAGTATTGGTACCAGACGAACTGGTACTGGATGACATGGAGTACCGGATGAGCACAGTATTGGTACCGGACGAGTTGGTACTAGATGACATGGAGTGTGGGTACTGAATGAAATGGAGTGTGGGTACTAGATGACTGTGCAGGTACTGGTTGAATATAGAACCCTCTGGTACCGGATGACTTGGAGTACCGGATGACTTGGAGTATCAGATGACCTACAGTGCGGGTACCGGAATAGGAACAGTATAGGTACCGGAACATGGATAGTGCATATACCGTAACCTGAAAAGTATAGAACATTTTGCTTGGACATATAAACATATGATTAAACCATTTATTACACCTCAAAGTTACTCACTTTGATAGTGTCGCAAGTGTCATCATTACAAGTGTTGTAAGTGTCGCATCTTGTCCGCAAGTGTCGCATCTTAACTACAAGTGTTGCAAGTGTCACAATCAGTATACTACCATATTTCCTATGTTGTGCCTCTAATGACATTACAAAGACACTTAAGACACCCCAAAGACTAGTTTTGAAGAAGAGAAGTCACTTGACAGGGAGTACAAACCTTTTTCCATGGAAAAAACACTCAAAAACTGAATTTTGGAGAGGAGCGCTCCCCTACACACTGTCAGGGAGTGCTGACGCTCCCTGAGCCTCTTTGGGGGACTACATGAGAACCCTGTGCACCCTTTTGGGGGAGTGCTACCCTTTTTTTGGCAAATCTGGGTTTGTTGAGGAAAATCAGGGAATAATCCCTCAACTCCTGAAGGTAGTTGGATTCGAATAGATGGTCAAGGCATGATCTTAGGGAAGATACTCAACTGAAGGAGAGGAATCCTCAACTTATCCCAAAGATATCTCAAGTGGTTGGACCTCTCCAAGGTTATATAAGGAGGCCTTCTCATGGTGAAAGGTACATGGAAAATATTGGAGATGTGAAACTTATGATCTCATGAGTGAGATGCCATCAAAGCAATCAATGGAGATTACTTGAGCAAAGGGGTTGGACAAGGAGAATTGGAATAAGTTGTTGCACCTTCATTCAAAGGATTGTAAGTACTTTTACTTGTTCTCATTAATATAATCAATGCTTGGCCTGTTTCTTTCAACTTGTGCTTGTTCCATATGATTTTGTCTACAGTAGATGGATCTATGATTGAGCTAATCTCAGTAGAGTAGGAAATCCATTGCATCCTTGTTTGTTTTGTAGGACCTATCAGGGAGCTCAAGATCGAAGCTCAGCCAGGACTTTGCAAGGACAAACTTCGCTAACAAGGTACATATCTTTCTCTTTCTCTTTCATTTATTAGCTTGATTAGATCTAAAAGGAAGTCAATGTCCATGTTAAGAACTTTTCTATCTTGGCCTTAGGAGTCTAGAGACCAAGAGGGAATCCACTTGTTCGTAGGGGGATTCACCTACAACAGAAATTGGCGACTCCACTCGGGAGGATATCTGATTTTGGTTTCCATTCCCAGATCTTGTTTTGGCCCTTTTCCCACTGATTTGATATTCTCCACATTGTCTTTTTTATTCTTTTATTTGTTTGATTTCTTCATTATGTCATCAGGATCACCCTGATTGACTGAATTTCCTTGATTTTTTGAGTTTTTGGGATTTTTTCTGAGTTTTTGGAGTAGAGCGCTCCCCTCCTATTGTTGTCAGAGCACTAGAACTCCCCTGTAGCCTTACACAGAGCGTTGGAACGCTACACTAGAGAGCTACCCATTTTTTGTGAGAAATTCTCCATAATTTTCATCTTCTGAAGCTATTTCTTGGTTTTGGATTTTGTTCAGGGTCCCATACTTTCAGTCCATCTTGATATTGGCTTTCAAACACCCTTATTTCTGAGAATTCATCCTCTTTTGTTTGGATTTTTTGACATTTTTCCTTACTTTTCAATTTGTCCTTCACGATTTGGAGTCAATTTGTCGTTTTCTTCTTGTTTATATGAATGAGTGAAAACTTTGTAAGGAGTTTCAAGGGTCCTTTGTACTTTTATTTTTGATCTTTGAGTCATCTTGTCCAAGCTCTTTCTCCTTCCTTTTGAGTTTTTGGCTTTCTATTTCTTGTTTGATCATAACAAGGGTGTCTTTTGGTTTATGTGAAGTTTGCTTCCAGACTGCTTAAATCTCACAACTCTTGAAGTTTGATTAGCATAGGAAGCTTTACATCTACTGGTTATCAGTCACATACAAACATTTTAGCATTGCATTGGATTACTTATTTAGGAATATTGCACGAGGTCATTTCATCTTAGTGTTTGACAGTGAAAGGAAAATCCTTCTTCTTCCCTTAATTATACATTCATTGAAAGAAAATATTGCTTATCATTTCTTATGCATGTTTTTGGAACTGAGTCATAATATCATTGGTCTTCACTCTCATACACCTCTGAGTAAACAACAACCACTAAAATCAACACTTAACTAAAATTTATCAGACTTTTTACATCTTTGTTAGAAAACCTACATTAGTTTAAGGTGTAGGGCTTTGGAATAGGTTGAAAGGATAACTTTCTAAAGCTATCAAACAAACTTAGCATATTGCGATAGGGAGATAAAATCCAATTGTCATATAGGCTTTCTGGGATCCCCCTCTCACACAAGGGTTACACATGAGGCCGCATTCGGGAGAGTTAAAAAGATTATCCCTCCACGGTTCAACTGTTTGTAGTGGTCAGATCGTATATTGGGGGTCACTTGAGGGTATACCCACGATTATGTGTGGGAGCCTCTTGAGTTGATTTCGGACTTGTTATCCTACCCACATGTTTGGATCAGACTGTCGACTGTACCTTCCCAGGGGCTGACTGCGAGTCAGTGACCTTAGTATCCATAATCTTTAGGGTCTCACACAAGGTGACAGTGAAAGGAAGTCTCACTGTACTTGGAACAGACGTTGGTAAAACTCACTCAGGCTCCTTGGAGGGTAAATCCACAATTACTGCATGGAAGCTTTCACCAAGGCATAAGTCCATTAAGCAGGTCACCAACGTAACTGATCCACCTGCTCTACCCCTCCCTCTTCCTATTTTGATCTCGCGATGTTGGATTTCATCACCAACTAGTGGTTTCATTGTGGGAAGGTTTTGTTTGATTGTTTTCTTCTCAACTTCATAGCGTGTGTTGGTTGTGTTATTTAGTGGACCTTAGGTCGAGTCAGTGTTAATGGCATCAAATCCTGAGAGTACCAATGGAGGAACACCTTCTCCTGTGGAACATTATACCTTTCCTTCTTTTGGAAACTTTGGTCCTCCGTACATTGCCACACTGAGTCTTCCGGGACTCACCATCGGATTACCTGTTTGGTTGTTCCCCACTCCGGTGATCTCGAATCCTCCCAATGTTTCAATTGCACCTAATACTTTAGATGTTAGTACACCACCCACACATCAACCTTATGTTGAATTTTCGCCTTATTCACCCATTAAGTCTCCTTCCATTTCTCCTTCTTCGCCTAGTGAAAGCTCTAAAGCAAGTAGCCAGGTTGATCAAAAGAAGAAGAAACAGAAAGAGAAGAAGAAGAAAAGCCCAAAAAGGACCAAGGCCCCAACAACATCATATGTTGGATCTAAGCAACCGGTTACTGTTAATAGTATTGGGAGTGTTGATGAGGTCAACAAGATTAAAATGAAAAATCTGAAACCCAAATTCCCTTGCAGTCTTTGTAAGGGTGACCACTTTCTAAGGGAATTACATGGTATTCCCAAGGTATTAGAAATGTGGTCCTCCATGTCATCGGCCTTTGCCAGTCATGCCAATGGTACCCCATCAACTAGTGACATTAAGGTTGGTAAGAAGAAGACAAATGTCAAATTACTTTGCATGTTATGCAAAGGTGATAATTATTCTCACCTTTGTCCTCGCATGGATTAGGCTTATTCTCTTTTGGAAAACTTCAACTTCCAAAATGTTATCGTAAGGTTTCCCCCAACCCATCATTAGTTCATGGATTGGTCAATCTAGTTCCATCCCTGGTCAGTCCGGTTGATCAGGTGGTCAATCTAGTTTCCTCCTCGATTGAACCACAAACCCAAGTAGTTGATCCAATTCCAACATCGATCAACCCTACTCTTCATCAAAAGAGTTTAACCCAAGTAGTCGATCCGTTTTCATCCTTGGTCGACCCTACTCTCCCATTAGAGAGTGACACCAAAGTGGTCGATCCATTTTCACCCGTCGACCCCATCCTCCCCTTGGAGAATGAAACCCAAGTGGTCGATTCAGTTTTGTCATTGGTCGATCCCACTCCTCCTTTGACGAGTGCCAAAGTGGTTGATCCAGTCCCTTCCTCATTCAGTCCCACCCTTCCTCTGAAGAGTGCCTGCGTGGCTGATCCAATCCCATCATCGATCAATCCAACTCTTCCTCTAAAGAATGCCTGTGTGGTTGATCTGATCCCATCATCGGTCGATCCTACTCTCCCTCTAGAGAGTAAACTTGATACTGCCCACGTTTTTCTCATTGATACAGAATCTACCATGTTGGGGGGCATTCCTCATTCTCCCACGAAACCCCCTCCAAGCAACGAGGCCATCCTTTTTTATTGGGGTATGCTAACTGGACCTCGTCTTCCCTCTCACATTCCTTTCTAGATTATAGTACAGGTTTGTGGTCGGGACATTCCTCAAATGTTGATAGATGAAGGTGCATCCGTTAGTATTTTGTCCTCTGTTGCTTGGCACGCTTTGGGTTGTCCTCAACTTGCGTCGGTTACAGAATCTATTAGCTTTTAACATAAGAACTAGTCAACCTTTAGGGACCCTTCCTCAGTTTCCCGTAACTTTGGGAGGGAAAACTGTCTTTATTGATGTCATGGTAGTCCAAGACCCCTTGAATTTCGATTTACTCCTTGGGCGGGATTATGTCTATTCCATGAAAGCTATTGTGTCCACTCTTTTTCATGTGATATATTTCCCTCACAATGGAAGAATTGTGACTATTAATCAACTTTCCTTCATCGGTCCTGACTGGATTACCTCCCTGAATGGTTCTTATATGATGACAGTATCGCCCCTGCCACATGCCAATTATGTGGCATTGTCTCCCATGACTTCGACTCCCGATGATTTGGATCCGGTAGTTGACATGGTGATCTCTTTGGTAAGGCTAATGGAGCCTGGTTTCCTTACCCCTATCACGACCCTTGACATGTGTTCCTTCAAGAGTGATTTTCTTCCATCCAGTGAATATCTGTTGGAATCCATGACCGAGTTTTGTCCCTTGACACGGTGTCCTTCCAGAGCGTTATTCTCTTGGAAGCCATGATCAAGAAGAGTCAATGAGCATAGTTTCACTTCTTCGTGGCAAGCTCGTTAAAAAATGAAACAGAGGCCATGAGCATAGTTTTTCTTCTCTGTAGAAAGCTCATTTAAAAAATGAAATAGAAGCTTTGAGCATAGTTTTCCTCTTTGTAGCAAGCTCGTTACAAAATGAAACAACAATCTGGGATTGAACCTGGAGCCCTAAGCATAGTTCTTTTTCTGTGTCAAGCTCGTTAAAAAATGAAACAGTCACCTCTCTTGAGCCTTCATTTCATACACCCATATCCTTTTTCTCCATCTCGTAGAGAAATTGGTGACAAACTCAAAGTTGGTGAATGAATTGAATCTTGGAGGGCATGTCTCCAGCCTTTGATGATCATTCTGGAGTTAAGCCACTAGCTTTCAAGATGGGGGAATACCGAGCTTAATATTTGTTCTTTCTCATGCTTGAAAAAACATGAGAATGTAACCGAGTAGACTTTTATCACTTTTTCAGACTTGTAAAGGTTATACGAAAAATGAACCTCTTGGAGTCGTCTTTGAGATCTTTTCAGACTCTCTAAACGTGAAAATATTGTCGAGTGATCTTGCTTCCTTTCCCACTCCTTAAAAGGTTTGAAAGGGCATCTTTCGAGTAATAATTTATCTCTTTTTCAGCCTCGTAAGACTAATATTACGAAAAAGGACAACATTGGAGTCGTCTTTAAGTTGTTTTTAGGCTCTCTAAATATGAAAAACCACCGAGTTTACCTTCTCTGGACTTGTTAAATGATCATACATTGAAGGGCCCATATGGGACCGAATCCTTACTTCTTCCAGTTCGTTAAACAAAGGAAGAGGGACTTACCGAAGGTGAGTCACATCGAGCATGTGTTACCCTCCTTGATCTCGTTAAATTAAAAAGAGGTACTCGTCTATCTAGATGGGGGAAAAATTGAAAGAAGCAAGCCAAGAAGTTTTTGAGAACACTACCAGTAACCCTTACGGTCGCCCTTGTACACAACACTTTGTATTTGCATGCATTTTAATCTGCTGAACCTCTGCACGGAACCAATCCTTTGAGTTTCTTTTACTCCTTTGGGTCACCTGACGAAAGTCACAGCATCCACTGGATCATCAAGTTTTGGTCCATGTCATGTTTTTGCTATCGTGCCTCAGTGTTCAAGGGAAGTATATGCCTCGAGAGCTAGCCATAAAAAATATCCTGTTTCAATACACGTGTCAGTCCATGTTCATTTGATCTACCAAAAACATCTCTGTGTCAGTTTCGTGTCATTGATGGGGGATACATCAAGGTCCTCCTTCGACGAGTCTATTCTTGTCGACTTCAACACATTATCCAAGAACTAGACTTAGAAATCAGTTAGTACCTTGGGACCTTCATGACTCAATGGAAGGCCTCCTCGTGTCCGACAGTGGGTGTACAACATTTAACTCTGATCGGATGATTCCACAGATGTTCGAATTCAACTCATCTATTCACATTCGTCGGAATGTACTAGAGTGCCTTGGGAATCATTGACATCAATGGTGATTTCCCTCGCGTTTGTTAACGGTTTACATCATTGACCGGTAATCAAGTGGTTTCTGCCATGTTTTACATCAGGAAATCTATTCACATGGTTAGATTCGTACTACATCGGGATCGGTAAGAAGACCCTAGGTTGAGTTATCACTCTTATATGTACTTTTCCCAGGTTGCGAAGGAGTTCTTTTGAACTATGACACATATACTGTTACATAGATCCACTTTGTATTGGTCATGGCTATGTCTTGTCATCTCGTATATCCACTGTGTATTCTTTGTGACTATGATCAGTTCAGGTCATAGGAGTATAGATCCACATTGTATATATGGTGGCTATACCATTTTGTCAATATAATTATGGATCCGCAGTGTATTTTATGGCAGCCATACTTAAAAAGTATTTATCACTCAAGCATAGGTATGCCTGCCTTGGGTTTTGAAACATGTCATAATACTTGTTTTATGGTTGTGTGCATATTTTTCCAATTTCTCTGCGTCCATACCCTTTCTCGAAAAAGTCTACAAAGTACTTCAGTCATCATCGTCTTCTAACTTCGTACTTTGGGGGGCAATCTGTTACACCTCAAGTGTCACATTACATGTGTTGTAAGTGTCGCATCTTGTCTACAAGTGTCGCATCTTAACTACAAGTGTTTCAAGTGTCACAAATAATATACTGCCATCTTGCCTATGTCGTGCCTCTAAGGACATCACAAAGACACTTAAGACACCCCAAAGACTAGTTTTGAAGAAGAGAAGTCACTTGATAGAGAGTACAAACCTTTTGCCATGGAAAAAACACTCAAAAACTGAATTTTGGAGAGGATCACTCCCCTACCCACTGTCAGGGAGTGATGGCGCTCCCTGAGCCTCTTTGGGGGAGTGCTTGAGCACCCTGTGCACCCATTTGGGGGAGCGCTACCCTTATTTTGGCAAATCTGGGTTTGTTGAGGCAAATCAGGGAAGAATCCCTCAACTCCTGAAGGTAGTTGGATTCGAATAGATGGTCAATGCATGATCTTAGGGAAGATACTCAACTGAAGGAGAGGAATACTCAACTTATCCCAAATATATCTCAAGTGGTTGGACCTCTCCAAGGTTATATAAGGAGGCCTTCTCATGGTGAAAGGTACATGGAAAATATTGTAGATGTGAAACTTATGATCTCATGAGTGAGATGCCATCAAAGCAATCAGTGGATATTACTTGATAAAAGGGGTTGGACAAGGAGAATTGGAAGAAGCTGTTGCACCTTCATTCAAAGGATTGTAAGTACTTTTACTTATTCTCATTAATATAATCAATGCTTGGCTTGTTTCTTTCAAACTTGTGCTTGTTCCATATGAGTTTGTCTACAGTAGATGGATCTGTGATTGAGCTAATCTCGATAGAGTAGGAAGTCCATTGTATCCTTGTTTGTTTTGCAGGACCTATCAGGGAGCTCAAGATCGAAGCACATCCAGGACTTTGCAAGGACAAACGTTTCTAACAAGGTACATATCTTTCTCTTTCTCTTTCATCTACTAGCTTGATTAGATCTAAAAGGAAGTTAGTGTCCATGTTAAGAACTTTTCTGTATTGGCCTTAGGAGTCTAGAGACCAAGAGGGAATCCACTTGTCCACAGGGGGATTCACCTACAACACCATCATCAACAAAACTATTGTATAATCATCCTTTTAATCACTAAAAATATGGAAAATTATGTATTAACCACATAGGATGAATAACAAGAGATAATGGAGGTTTATGGTGTAATTAGAAATATATTATTGACGAAATGCGAGGAGAAAGTGTAATGATGAGTGCTTTTGTATGGCGGAAAATATGACAAAAATGGAGCCCAACACTGGAGAATTGGGAA
>ML784567.1:256858-290369 GCA_009831015.1 Picea engelmannii | reverse complement strand
ATTAGTTTTGAACGCACAGAATGAACGCAGTTCAGACAGTACTCTGTGTGTCATGACTGAAATGATAATGCCGATGATAGATGGTTAAACACAGAGTTAGAATGACTTTGTAGAATTGTGCTTTTTAACATAAATAGCAATTTAAGCCTTTGAGTACTAGACTGTTTTGCTTCTGTTTACGATTCCATAGGAAATGCTCAGTTTTGAGTTAGTCATCAGAATTCAAATTCTTAGAATAGGTGTGTGCTTTATTTTTAGGATAGCATTCGAATAAAGACTAGATGCTTGCCTGCACATACTGTGTATCAGCTCGAAGTATACCAACCCTGGTTTGACAATTTAGTGATTCAGGACACTTAAAAGCTACAATTTAGCAGCCTGACAACTACCAATGAAATTGGTGATTATATATTGTGTTTAAAATTCATAATAAAGTGCTCATACTGATTCACCCCCCCCCGACACTCAGTATTCCAACAATTGGTATCATAGCATGTCCTTTAAGAAATAGTTTAACCACTGGAAGGAGATCATGGAATACACTAAATTGGAGCACCAAGGTTTGATGGTCAAAACTATGCCTTTTGGAATAAAAGGATGAAAACCTTTTTATAGGCACAAGGATTTGATGTTTATTAGTCATTAGTAGATGGATATGCAGCGCCAACCACTCCCCCAACTGAAAAATATGGAAATAAAATCAGCCAAAAAAATTCGATCATGAGGTTGGTGTCGAAGAACACATGGAGTTGGAGCTTCCTTTAGGTTGGAGACCGAGAATCAGGGAGTTGTAGCCTCCTTCTAGTTGGATCCAACCTCCTTCTAGTTGGAGCCATAGAATTCAGTGAGTTGCATCGTCCTTCAGGTTGGAGCCTATAAATATGGGGTTGTATCCTCCTTCCAGTTGTAGTTGGAGAATTAGGAAGTTGGTGCTTCCAATGAATGTATTCTTTTGATATATAAGAAAAACATTTTGTGGTTTTCTCCCATTTGAGTTTCCACGTAAATTATGGTGTACTGTGTTTCTATGGATGTCTATTATGCTATGTTTATTTATACTTCTCATGATATATTGTTGATGAAATTAATGATTGTATATTTTGGTTAAAAGTGATAATAAAGTTCTCATATTGATTCACCCCCCCTCTCAGTATTCCAACATGTATCAGCATAATACCACTCTTTCTTTTCTTACAAGATTTATAAATGTGTTACTTTACCAACTATAGCAATTAAATATAAAAACAAAAACATAAAATCATAATACATAGAGATTTAACATGGAAACTGTAATGGGAGAAAACCACAAATTAATTCTTGTATACAATAATGTAGGCACCAACATGTAGGAGACACCAATCCCTTTAGTTCATCACCAAATCAACATTGTCTATAGGAACCAACCTACAACTGATATATTTGCAGGCACCAACCTGCAAGAGACACCAATCCCCTTATTTGAGCACCAACTCAACAATATGAAGACACCAACCTATTGGAGACAACAATCTCCTCAATTTTTCAATAATGTCAAATCTTCACATTCCCTAAAGTCTTCACTTACATAAGTTTGTTGCTCTATCTTTGTTGTCACAACCCATTCCTTAAGTTCACAATCTGCTTGATTTTAAAATTTCCTTATACCTTGCACCTCCAATACACCCTTAGATGATTACATTATCTTCCTTTCACTCTTTGGCATCCTCATACCTCAGAACCTTAAATATTCTCTTCACATGATCCCTACATGATTCCAAGCTTATTTTACACTTGACCTGGATTTGATTATTGTTATTTATTTAGAGAATACACCCAATGGTTTGTCCATATATCCACAAAATGTTTCTCATGAGGTTGACTCTAGATCGCTTGGCTCTTCCTTAAAAATTGGACTTCATAAACCTTTCAAAATTTGTCACAAATTCCTCCTAATTCACACACTATCTTCTCACTGGATAGAGAATAAATCTTGATGCTCAATAGATGTCATATGTGGTCCCTTGAATTGATCATGGAAGTCGATCCATTCTCTACACATCATACAACCCAATCTCAACACTCAACCATTGTTCGATCCATCTTTGGATTTAATCTTGACCGTTGATATGTTTGTTGTCCACCAAAACATGCCATGCAACCACAACAAACAACATCCATCCGATAAGTCCTTTATTTGATCTCGACCGTCGATATTTTCTTATTATTTGTCTAATACAACACACAAATGACCTCATTGACCAACATCTGTTAGATCTGGTTCCTAATCAATTCTCATCCGTTGATCTCTTCTTAGCATATCGATACCACCAGGTCTTGGAACACACAACATATCACTCAATACTCAATAATTGTCATATATTATTTCAAATTAAATGTCCATCATTGATTTTCTATCTCTGGCCACCATAATGCTCGATACGACCCTGACTCTCAACAACTGTCCAATATGGGCTTTGATTAATACTCAGTCGTCGATCTGTTAGCTTGATGGTTTCATCATGGGTCTAAGGCATATCATTCCTTCATTTCATACTTTCACAGCCTCCAGAATACACCTTCGTGATCCCCCGTGTTATCACTTGGTAATTTCTTTGGGTTGTATCAAAGAAACCCCAAGGTAACTTCAAACCAACTTTAGGTTGGACTCTGACCCTTCCAACCAGAGAGGGCTCTCTCATATGTCTAATGAATGATAATAGCTCAAAGGATTCATCAATAAATGCACATAGGTCAGATTATGCAATAGGAAATATTTGTATTTTTAAAAAAAGGGTTGGTAAGACAAGCAAGAGAAATAAACCATTGGGAAATGAATTCAAAGCCTGGAAATTAAAAATATTGAGTCAATAGTTGATGGTGTAGTCTCAGAAATAAAAGTAAAAGTAATTATTTCTCTTCAGCAAATGATTAGTGTTTGGATGGAAGCAAAAAAGAGAAAAGGACAACCCACTACACTAAGGGGTGAGTTCTTAATGTAACTTTAGAAGAAAAACATAAAGGAGATAGATCACCATGGACAAAGCACCAAATATAGATGAATTCTGAACATGAAATCCTTAGCACCTAAACAAGTATTTACTGTATGAATGAAACATCAAATCTAGATGAATTCCAAAGATTTACTCTCAGCTAAATACTAGAAAGAACAAACAATAATGTAGATAAGAATTAACAGGAAAACCACACTAAGAACAACACTGTGATGAATCTTTGCCTCCAAAAGAACAAGACTTCTGTATTAATTCATAAGGATGTTCTGAGAAATTGACACACGGTACAATAGCCTCTCTGGCTAAAAGTCAACCCCCCCTCCATACAAACTAATAGTTTAAATAATAATAAAACAATTATGCAACTATTCCTATTTTTTTGGAAATAAAATCAAATAAATTTTTTAAAAAATAAACTAAATTAAGGAAAAGGTTGCAATGGCTCGAGCTGTTGGAAGGCTGCTAGATCAAATCTCCTTGGAATCTGGAATAAATTTTCAATGTACCATTTGTCTCTAACTACCAACTGTGTTGATCCAGATTTAGGAGAAGAACAAACTGATTAATAGACTGAATAAAATAAACACATAGATATGAAGAACAACATAGATATCCAGTGAACAATATCTTCTATTGAATAAATGAAATAGGATGAAACTGTGAAATTGTACAACTGAAACACTTTCTCGAATGGTGGTAGCTATCTCTGAGAAGAGATGTGGCTGCTACACACAATCGTCTGAGCAGAATGATTACAATGAGGCTCCAGAGGCCTTTTTAACATTACTCATGAATGCAAAAACCCTAGACATCCAAAAAACCTAACCCTAGGAGATGAAACGCCAAAAGTTATGTGGGCCCCTATGGGTAAGTTGGTACCTCAACTTCCCGTGGTCGTATATTTTTCATACGACCTCCGTTTTAAGCGCGTGATAGCCAATTGGAAAGGTATTTTCGAGAAATACACATTACCATCAAACTGTGACTCCATATACAGTTTGAATGTGGAGAGCCAAAACAATTTTTTAGGGCCCCAAAATGACCTCGAAAGTACAACAAGATGTGATGACATGAAAACATACAAAACAATCCAGTTGGATTAAGTGGGAGGCCACCAGTATCCACCTGGAAGATGTGTAGGGATTTAGACAACCCTGGAAGTGTAGAACCCACAATTACAAAGAAGTACAAAAGAACGTGCTAAACTAAAAAATTTCAAGAGGAGCCAGTCGGAATAGGAGGGTGGCCACCAATATCTTCCTGGATCAATCCTCCCCCCTTAGGAACAATGGTCTCCATTATGTTGAGTTCCCCCATCATGTGAGGAAACTTTTGTTGAATTTGGCCCAGGTGAGCCACTTTCCTTGGTGGAGGAGTTTCCTTGCCTTGACATCCCGATAAAGCTGGATCCTCTGCTGGTGAGTTCCCTAGAACATGTTTGTACAATATCTGATCAGTGGATTCCTATTACATGCAGTTAGGGTTGATCTCCATTGGTTTAATCTTTTCTGCGATCTATGAGGTCTCCAATAATGGTGGAAAATATGGCCGAAGGAGGTCCACATTGAACATTGGGTGCAAGCCAAGGAAGGGTGGAGTGTTGAGCTCAAAATCATTGCTACCCATAGCCTTGGTAATGGTGTAAGGCCCATAGCAAAGTGGGAAAATCTTCTGATGGGGCCCTGTAAGATGCTCCTTCTGCAAATGTAACCAGACCTTGTCTCCAACTTGAAACTAGTTTGACACCTTATGTTTACCATGGTGTTGCTTGTACTTAGTATTGGATTTCTTCAAAATCTCATGGAATTGTTGGCGGATGTGATGAATCTGCTCAATGAATCTGGTGGATTTTTCGGTCTCAGGTTGAACATGCAAAGAGTCTGTATGTGTGGTTGCAAGAGGTAGTGCAACATCAATGGGACCTAAGGGTTGGAATCCAAGTCCCACCTGAAATGGGCTATGGTTGGTGGATCTATGGAGATCCTTGTTGTAATTGTGATGAACATAGGGGAGACTCTCATCCCATGTACTCAGATTCTTAGAGTTGTACATGCGCAGGATGTGCACAATCATCCGATTGATGACCTCTGTTTGGCCATCTGTTTGGGGGTGGAAAGAAGTGAATTTAGTGAGCTTGGTGTCCAACAGTGACCAGAGAATCGACGAGAATGTGATGAGGAATCCATTGTCCTGATAAGAGATGATGGTCTATGGTATCCCAAAGTGTACCCACACTCATTTGAAGAAGAGCTTGGTAGTATCTGTCATTGTGATGTTCTTCTTGCAGGCTATGAGGATGGCCATATTCGAAAACTGATCAACGAACACAAATAAACAATCATTTCATTTCTTGGTGGATGAAAGGCCATACATGTAATCCATCGAGATGGATTCCCAAGACTTCTCAGGGGTAGGAGGAGGGGTGTATAATCCTTGCTTCTTGATGGCTAGCTTGGAAATGGCATAGGCAATGCAAGATATGATATACCTGTTGACGTCATGTCAAAGTTTTGGACAATAAAATGTTTTTGGAGAATGACCATAGTTTTCTCCACACCAAAATGTCCTGCCATCTAACTGTTGTGGGCTTCCCAAATCATCTTTTCATACTCATTTGTAGAAACACAGAGATGGCCCAGATGGAATAAAATCTCGTCCTGAATTTGAAAATAAGTGATATTCGCGCCTGTACCCAAGACCTGATAGGTGGTGGAGAAGTCTGGATCTTGTTGATAAAGTTGGGGCCACTCAAATGCCTCATGTCCATAGGAATGGAGCACAGTGGTGAGTGTAGCCATGGGAGGTCGACTGAGGTAGTCAGTGACATGATTTTTTATCCTTGTCTTATACTTGATGTTGAGATGGAACTTTTGTAGGTAGGTGGACCACTTATGATGGAGGTCATTCTGCAACTTCCCCTGTGTTTGTATGAACTGCATAATCTTGTGATTAGTTTGGATGATCGTCTCCTTTCCCAAAATCTAATGTTTCCATTAACGACAGGCTTGTATAATGGAATACATTTCCTTGTCATAGGTGGGGTTTTTTCGAACAGTATTTGAGAGTGTCTCACTATGGTATGCCACCAGATGACCATGCTGAGTGAGAACTGTGCCTACAACATAGACAGATGCATCAGTCTCAATCTTGAATAGTTTTTGTAGATCGGGAAAGGAGAGTACTAGAGTTGAGCAGAAGCGATGCTTTAGATCATCAAATGATCGTTGTTGTTTTTTCCGCCACATGAAATTTTCCCTTCCACCACCCTTGGTCACGTGGCTGAGGGCCCATGCAAAACATGGGAGAATCCCAACATGAACCATGGGTAGAACTTGGTTAGTCCCAAGAAGCTCTAAAGCTCGGTTAGTGTGGTCGGGGTTGGCCAATCATGGATGACTTGGATCTTAGCGTGATCAACATGTACCCCATGCTCATCAACAATGTATCCCAAGTGTTGGACCCTGTTCATGCCAAAGGAACATTTTTCCAAGTTGGCATATATATTGTGCTGCCACAGAGTGCTCAAAACCTGTTGAATATGCTACATGTGATCCTCCCAAGTTTTGCCGAAGATGAGGATTTCATCCAAATATACCACCACAAAAGAGTTGGTGAAGGGTCTCAATACATCATCCATCAACCTCATGTAAGTGGTTGGTGCATTTTTAAAGCCAAAGGGCATGAACAACTATTCAAAGAGGTCTTCTTTAGATTTGAAACTTGTCTTCCATACATCAGTTGGTTCGATGGGAACCTAGTGGTAGCCAGACTTTAGGTCAATATTGTTGAATAAATTCCCCCCCTTGAGTTGATCAAGAAGGTCATCAATCCTAGGAATTGGGTACCGGTTTCTGAATGTGATTTTGTTTAATTCTTTGTAATCAATGCGGAGTCGCCAGGTCCCATCCTTCTTCTGCACCAGTACAATCGAGCTTCCGCAAGGGGAGGATATGGGTATGATATGCTCCTTCTAAAGAAGCTCTTAGATCCGAATCTTGATTTTATCATTTTCCATCAGCGAGTGAAGATATACTGGTCCATTAGGTAGACGTGCATTGAGGGTTATATCAATCGGATGCTTGACTTGGCAGTGTGTCGGTACCGCGGTGGGTGAGGGGAAGATGTATCTATACTCTTCCATGATCTTGTCCACTTTGCTTTTGTTGCAAAGAGAGGCTCTGTGTAGAGGCCACAAATGTTGCAACGACCTTATTCTTACTGTGAGCACAGATCACAAAGAAGAATAACTTTCCAGTATGTGAAATGACCTTATTTCATTGATTAGTAGAGATTAAAGAAATAGCGGTAGGTGGCGCTACCTCTAGTATCTTGTACAATTGTCTACCCAAAGTAATAATAACACTGCGGGGTCTAGAATCATACACAACATGACGCTTCCACAAATATGGTTTTCCTAAAAGAACATAAAAAAATTCAAGGGGAGAAATATCACACAATACCCCATATTTGAAAGGCTTGATGTCGTAGGGAAGACGACATTGTTGGCTAACACATATATCTTTTCCTTGGCGAAGCCAGCCGATGGTGTAGGGTTGCAGGTGCGGTGTCATCGATAGGTCTAGCCGCTTGATGACCTCTGCTAAGATCATGTTCTTCTGACTTCCATTATCGACAATGAAATAAAGAGGAGCCCCCTTTACCCACATCTGTGAGTGAAAGAGGCGTTCCCCTTCCTTTGGTTCTTCTGGTTCGATTGGCTCGACTTTGGTGGTAGTGATAGTGGCACTAGGTTCAACATTGATAATCCTCTTCCCTCCTTCTATATTTGATTCAGAATCAAAATCGTCCTCTGACTCGGAGGCCTTCAGCTCGACCACGAGTGATTGCTTGGAGAAACATTCTTCAATGTTGTGCCAAGTGGTATTCACACCATTTTTTCGTGTCCTTCTTCGTCTTCTCATTGTCCTTCTTGTGTTGTGGCTTGGACTGGTTGTCTTGAGAGTGGCCATATTTTCTCTGTCCCTTGTTGTGTGGGTTGGGGCTGCCTTTTCCTTGCTTCAACTATGAGGAGTTTGTAGATCCAAACTTTCACCTCTTTTGCTTAAATTTCTATCAATCTTGACAACATATCTATAAGTCGTACCCAATGAGGCGATGACCAGAAACTCCATTTCTATTTGAATATATATATGAAAATAAACACAATATTTGAGCACCAGATGTCACTCAGAGTGTTTGATACCCAATTTGGTGTGCAGGGTATGGAAAATATTGGTGAAATTTGGTACTTTCTGATCCCTTTCTTCACGCAGGGTGGTCCATCTGGTGTACTGGTCCTCGTAACTTCCAACAAGGTAGTACTGCTCTTTAATGGAATCCCGGAAGGAATTCCATGTAGGGGAAACCAAAAATATTACATATTCCTCTATGGCCCTTTGCTCAGAGTAAGTGTCCCACCAGTCCTTAACATGGGGGATGACCTTGGGGAGTGAAAAAGTAATATTTTCCCTATCGTAAAAATTGTGTACCGAAAAATACCCTACGAGCATATTCAACCATTTATCTACAACATCCACATCTATCAGTCATTCAAATAATGGAATATCAAAATTTACATGTACCTTGAAGGGGGTTGCATGGCCACTTGATGAAGATGCTTCTCTTGTGGGTAGCCGCTGAAGGATCTGCGCAAAGTTGTCCATCATTTCGTTCCTTTGCCGCGCAAGGGATTCCTCGAGCAACATTTTAAAATGATCTCTTGCTCCATCATCTTTCTTTTCGTCTCCCATGGGTTGTTGTCGGGCTTGGCGCGACCGATCTTGCAATGGCTCAATTGGTTCGAGTCCCAACTTATTGTACCTAGATCTTATCGAAAAATAAATGAAGAGAAGACCGCTCTGATACCACTAATCCAGATTTAGGAGAAGAATCAACTGATTAACAAACTGAATACAATAAACACAAAGATATTAAGAACAACACAGATATCCAGTGAACAATATCTTCTATTGAATAAATGAAATAGGTTGAAACTGTAAAACTACAGAACTGCAAGACTTACTCAAATGGTGGTAGCTATCTTTGAGAAGAGATGTGGCTGGTACGCGCATCTGTTTGAGCAGAATGATTACAATGAGGCTCCAGAGCAGGGATGATTTTAAGGATGAAAATTCATATTAAAATGTAGAAACATGGGCTAATCTTACTAGTCCTTAATATGAAAAATGTAAAATGTTTGGCTATAGTTTTGTAAAAATATTCAAATTTCTAAGGATTTTATATAGTTTCTATAAAATTTTGGCGATTTTTAAGGTAAAATAATTTTATTCTATGGAATTTGGGTGAATCATTTTTAGAAAAAATGGAAATTAGCAAATATGTTTTGGGGAAAAACCATGGAAAATTAGCCCATTTTCGAAATTTATCCCCAAAAATCACCTCTGCTCCAGAGACATTTTTAACATTACTCATGAATTCCAAAACCCTAAACATCCAAAAAACCTAACCCTATGAGATGAAACGCCAAAAGTTATGTGGGCCCGTATGGGTAAGTTGGTACCTCAACTTCTCGGGGTCGTAACTTTTGCATACGAACTTTGTTTTAGACACGTGATAGCCCATTGGAAATTTCTTTCCGAGAAATACACATTACGCCATCAAACTCTGACTCTTTCTATAGTTTGACTGTAGCGATCCTAAAAAACATTGTTTAGCGCCCCAAAACAGCCCTAGAAGTACAACAAGATGTGCTGACATGAAAACATACAAAATAAGCCAATTGGATTAAGTAAGAGGCCACCAGTATCCACCTGGAAGATGTGTAGGGCTTAAGACATTCTCGGAAGTGTAGAACCCACAATTACAAAGAAGTACAAAAGAACGTGCTGAACTAAAAACTATCAAGAGGAGCTAGTTGGAATAGGTGGATGGCCACCAATATCCACCAGGATCATGTGTCCACATATTTGGCTGTCAGGTGTTGATAACAACCTCATGCCATCTACTATATTTTCCCTAAAATCCTGAAAAAGATCCAAAAGATGTGGCACAATATGCCATTTGTTCTTTTGCAAGGTTTAAATTAATTGCCACATGCCCTTGACTGCTAATTTTCTGCCATGAAATCTGGGCTCTCTGCCACACACAAACTTTCTTTCTCTTTCCTGCTAAAGAATCTACTAGAATTTCACTGTCACCATTTATCTCGATTCACTTAGTGGGAAGTTCATAATTGACTTCTCATCCACACAAATTGCTGCCACTGGAGTCCTTCCAATCTTGATTAAATCAAAGGAAACATCCATTGTGTTATCTCCATTTTGATAAACTCCCCTAATGCATACAGTAACAACAATTTGGATTCCAAGATAGGCAGTTAAAGACATGATTATAGAAACTGTGATAGCATTATTTGCTCCTATAATTTTGTTGCAGTGAAGCTTGTATGAGGAACACCATTTAAAAGCTCATCTTTCACCCTCAGACTTGATATCCTTTTTTATGCTTTAAGAAGAAAGATCCAAGGTTTCTCATATTTCAAGGAAAGCATCATGTAGCCACAAAATTTGTTTGGCACATCTATAGTTCAAAAGAGTGAGAAATGGGTCGATTTATTAGATGCCAAAGAAGCTCCAAGTGGATGTTAAATATGATTTCCCATGAATAGATTAATGTGAATGTTGTTGAGATCTGAACCTGCAAACCCATGACCAAAAATATTGCATCGATTGTGCATCATGGTCGTAATTTTGGATCTGCCTGCGTACATCCTTGGCATCCTTAAATATAATTATTGCAAACAACAAACTTTAGGCAAACAGAGCTCAAATAGTTTTGATCTTTACAACTGTTTTTGATAGCTTCTTCGATTATAATTTTCAATTCACTCATCACTTCAGGTTCTGGGCTACTCGAAAACCATGGAGATCCTTGTAAACCCTTCCATAATTCCATATATGAAAAAAAGAATATCATGATCTTTTGAATTCATGAAGGTAACCAAAAATGTCGCAGGTTCTCCACCATTCGGGTGCTCTCAACAAATGTTTACACTTGGTATTTTGAATACTTGCAATTTGTTGCTTGACTTATGCGCCGATGACCTGTGGGATTCTCGTGGATTCCGTTCGATGTTGTCAATGTTTTTCAATTGCTTTAATGTTTGGGCACCTATTTGGTAGTGAATGTTGCATATGTTGTTGATGATCATCAATACCTTTCTCTCCACCTGCGCTTTGATGATCTTCTGCCTCGACAACTGGACACTTAATCTCTGTTTTGAATAGAAACCTGGAACGCTTTCCAATTAAAATACCATTCAGGATTCCCTCGGCAATACTAACTTGAACACCTAGAATATAAATGCTTGGAAGTCATGTTGGTCGGTAATTTGAACAGTAACACCATCCATCGAAAATCTTGGTGCTTATTTCTAGTTTTGAGTTTGCAGGATATATCCCATATCGATCGATTGATAGGGTTCTATTAATGTTTATATACAATATAACATACAACGTCTATTTACACGTTGTGAAAACACTATGCTCATCTTCGACCCTGGGCTATGGTGCTTATGTGTCGAGTTGCTGCTTGGGCTTTGTTTTGAGATTGTCGATACCTCGGGTGCTTGACCCGCTGTGTAATGCTTAGCTCATAGAGTTAGATATATTGGGCGCAATGATCCCATTCCCGACAACACAAAATAGATCTGAAAAAACAAATTTCTTTGCCAATTCTACTTTTGTTATTTGACATGATAAAGAGTGCACTTAACCCTATGAGCATATTAACCCTTTCACACCTTCTTTGGATCAAACTAAACCTGAAAATGAGCTTGGACTCTGAGCTAATCATGTTCTACTACAACAATGGCACCTACAAAAGTTGTGTAGCAATGATCCCATTCCCGACAACACAAAATAGATCTGAAAAAACAAATTTCTTTGCCAATTCTACTTTTGTTATTTGACATGATAAAGAGTGCACTTAACCCTATGAGCATATTAACCCTTTCACACCTTCTTTGGATCAAACTAAACCTGAAAATGAGCTTGGACTCTGAGCTAATCATGTTCTACTACAACAATGGCACCTACAAAAGTTGTGTAGCATGATAGCGCTACACAAACTCTGTTTTCTATTTTTCTTCATCCATTAATTATCACGACTTGTTAGAACCAATCTTGATGGGGTTTTTATCATACATATAATGGGGAAAGTCATACTTCTATAAAATTCCACCACCGTGAACACATCAACTACCTGAATCTCACCAAAACATAGAATGGTTTCCCTTGGAATTTCATAGTGCTTGGCTTTGACTTTGATGATTTGTTTGAATACATGGACTTGGAGATGAGCCTTGTGCCCAAAATATTTTAATAAACAACTTTAAACCGTGCACGAGCCTTGAGAGCCAAATTTGTAAATTTTTATGTGAAAATTTACATGTGCTAACACCCCGCAATTATTTTGCACCTTTTCTTAGAAACTTTCTCATAATTCACTGTGCTCTGCAACATCTCTATCTGCTTGATTCATTCCTGATAATTAGTCAATTTTGGAGATCTCATCATGGGCCACTAGTCTACGACATTTGCTTTATTCACTTGTTTATGACCACAATCTCATTTGTCTGACCGATTCCTCATACTTAGACAATTTCTCACAATTCACCATGCTCTGCGAGACATCTCCATTTGACCGATTCATTCTTGATACTTAGTCAATTTTTGAAATCCTACCGTGGGTCTGCGGGTTCACACTCATTAACCACCGTGAACACATTAACTACCTGAATCTCACCAAAACATAGAATGTTTTCCCTTGGATTTTCATAGTACTTGGCTCTGACTTTGATGATTTGTTTGAATATATGGACTTGGAGATGAGCCTTGTGCCCAAAATATTTTAATAAACAACTTTAAACCGTGCATGAGCCCTGAGAGCCAAATTTGTAAATTTTTATGTGAAAATTTACATGTGCTAACACCCCGCAATTATTTTGCACCCTTTCTTAGAAACTTTCTCATAATTCACTGTGCTCCGCAACATCTCTATCTGCTTGATTCATTCTTGATAATTAGTCAATTTTGGAGATCTCATCATGGGTCGCGAGTCTACGACATTTGCTTTATTCACTTGTTTATGACCACAATCTCATCCGTCTGACCGATTCCTCATACTTAGACAATTTCTCACAATTCACCATGCTCTGCGAGACATCTCCATTTGACCAATTCATTCTTGATACTTAGTCAATTTTTGAAATCCTACCGCGGGTCTGCGGGTTCACACTCATTTTATTATTTCTTCACATACTCCCTATTCTCTATTGCTTTGCGACAAACCACATTTGACTTGATACTTATTTAAATTTTTGAAATATCACCACAGACTGTGGTCCTTTCATCTTAGCCATTGATAACTGATGATCAACGAACATGATTTATTCTTCTATACATACACCCAAATCCAATTATTCCAATCAATTGTGTTGATGTTGTTCATGAGGTGGCTTCCACGTGGACTTATTCTACATGTATATTCGATGAATTTGCATCAATATGTGTCCTGACATATGGCACTACACGTGGCATATGCAAAGATGCTTGTTATGGAAATGGCATGGTATTGATGTGGACTTCCTCTGATGTGGAATTCATTTTATTAGACACATGGACCTGATGTGGCATCTGAGCTCACCCACCAGATATCGAGATCCAATAATTTGATCTTACTCATTGATCTTTGATGATCAACAATAAGGATTTAACTAGTTCCAGGTCTGCAGATCTCCACGAAAAAATCTAACACCTTTCACATGCTTCCATGGCTCTTCCACTCACACTCAAATTACATAAAGTTCTTTTCAAATATAAACCATTTGAAGTCAAATTTCCTTGTGAATGTGGGATATATTGTTATCACCATTTCTTCGGTTTGGTTAACCTGGACCTACTTTTCTAAGCTTAACACTGCTTAAATATACAATGGGGTCATTGTCTCCTCCTCATACATGCCTGAGATTTCTCTGCACTCTTGGATTTTATATCTCATCCTCTATTTGCAGGGTCATCTCGTCTATCATCCAATTTCCATTTATTTTGATTATTGTACAACTTGAATTTACTTGGGTTGTTCTCTCACAATCACTTTGTCTTCATGGTAAACAAAAAAAACTTATAGAAACTCAATAGAGTGTATTCATCTTTGCACACAGAGGCTAATCAATGTACAGGGTAATTATTTACTTCCTTGGTTCGAATCACATAATGAGACACTTCCTAGGTCCGCTCTTTAACATAGAATCTCATTATCTCATAGACATTCATAGTCTCCCCCCGTCTTTGACATCAATGACAATACTGTTTCCAACAAGCTCCCCCTTTTTCATTAATGTCAACACTTAATAATTTTGGTACTCCTTTTCTTCCTGCACGTCTCTCTTTATGCAAATCTCCCCCTTTCTTTGTACTCTCCCCCTTTGACATCAATGGAAAGGGATTTTCTCCCCCTTACACAATACTCTTTATTCTTTGCTCTACAACAAACCACCTTCTTCTCTTTCTGAAGCTCCCCCTAAGCTTGTGCTCCTCTTATAGTGATTTAGTGAGTGGATGGCATAGGTACCACCCCTATTTTATGTATAAGATACTCATAGACTTCCCTAGGAAGAGGTTTTGTAAATATATCAACAACATGTTCCTTTGTGATAATATATTCCAGCTTGACATTTTGTTTTGTGACTTTCTCTCTTAAGAAATGGTATTTGATTGGGATATGTTTTGTTTTTGAATGCATAATAAGATTCTTGGAGATATTTATGGCACTAGTATTGTCACATAGTATTGATATTAGTTGATTGTATTCTACCTGAATGTCTTTCAAAGTTTGTTTCATACAAAGGATTTTTGTACAACATGATGTTGTTACAATGTATTATGCTTCTACTATAGATAGAGAAATTGAGGATTACTTCTTCCTAAACCAAGACACTAGACTGTTTCTTAGAAAGACTATTGTCTCTCTTTCTATCATCAACACTGTCTGCCTAATCTTCATATGTGTAAGCTATCCAAGTAAAGTATTTTCATGTGGTATACCATAAACCAAAGTCCAACATGCCTTTTAGATATTTGAATATTATTTTTACTTCTTGCCCATGTGTTCCCTTTGGTGCAACTTGAAACCTTCCAACTGACCCTACTACCTGCATTATATCTGGACTTGAAGTTGTCACATATAGTAGGCTTCTTATCATTAATATGTATAGAGTTGGATTATCTTCCTTTGATTCATCATCTTTTCTAATTTTACAACTAGCAACCATGGGTGTACTGACATGTTTGTAGTCTTCCATTTCAAACTTCTTTAGCATCTCCTTCATGTATTTGGTCTGATAAATAAATATTCCTTTACCGGTTTGAAAAATCTGCAACCCTAGGAAGAAGGACAGTTCTCCAAGCATGGACATCTCAAATTCTTTTTGCATTTCTTCTGCAAACTTTTGGCTCATTATGTCAGCATTACTTTAGAAAATGATATCATCCACATAAACAACAATGATTAACATCTCTACATTGTCTATTTCGATGTAAATATTGTTATCTTTTGTTCCTCTTTTGAAACCTTGTTGGTGCAAGCACTTGTCAAGTCTAGAATACCATGCTCCGTGAGCTTTCTTTAATCTATAAAATGATTTCTTCAATATGAAAACATAATCTACATTTTTTGACAATAATAATCCTTCAGGATGTTCAATGTACACTTCTTCCTTTAAATCTACATTCATGAATGATGACTTGACATCCATTTGATACACCTTAAAATTATTGAAGCTTGCAAATGCCAAAAACATTCTAATGGATTCTAGTCAATTCCTTCCACTTGAGCATACCCTTTATAGAATAATATTTCTTTATTTCTTACTACTTTTCCATCTTCATTTAACTTATTTTTGAATACCCACTTTGTACCAATCACATTTTTATCTTTGAATCTTGGGAAAAGTTACCATGTCTGTTTTTTCTCAATTTGGTTTAACTCTTTTTCCATAGAATTCACCCAATGTCGATCGTTAATGGATTATACAAAGTGTTTAGTCTCTATTTTGGACAGTAAAGAGATATTTACCTATTCAAAACTGCTTTCCAGTTTTCTCCTAGTCTGAGTATTATCATTTTTATCACCAAGAATTGAGTTTTCTAGATGATTTTTCTACACAAACATTAATGTTGTTTGTGTATCTTGGAAATCTATTTCTTCTTCTTCTTATTTGTTGTAATCTATTTCTTCTACTTCCAGTTGGTTCTTGTGTGGTGTTTCTTCATCTATTCTTACATTAACGCTTTCAACAATCTTCTACAGTACTTTGTTGTAACATCTATAGGCTTTGCTTTTTGATGAATAACGAAGAAAAATTCCTTCATCTACTCTTGATTCAAACTTGCCTAGATCCTCATCATCACATTTGAGGTAACATTTTCTTACGAATATTCTGAAGTGTTTAAAAGATGCTAGTCATCCTTTCCATAACCCATAGGGTGTCTTATCACCGTTGACTCAGATTTTCCCTTTGTTTAGAATGTAGACACCAATGTAAAATTCTTCTTTCCAAAAGTTTTCTAATAATTTTTCTTCATTCAAAATTGTCATGGTGATCTATTGCACATGTCTATTGGCACAGGGGCAGACCCAGGGTTCAATGCTTCAACAATGCACCAACAAAACCCTAACTACCAGCCCTTTCGAAAACACCTGCGAAGCAGATGCAGTCTCACCCGAGGTAGAGGCAGGGGGGGTTACATGACTCAAGTATTTGTAACCAAGCTGGGACACATATATGTGATTATAACACTTCACAGAGTACTTAGGGACAATAAAAATTAATTCATTAGCTTTATGCACATCGTAGATCAAACCCTATGTACAGATCGATGCAGTAACAATAACAGAATATACATTGCACTTAGCATCAGAAGTTAGATCTAACACATTCAACACAAACAAAGCAATAAGAATTCATAGATCTATCTTTCATTCATAACATTCAATGCACTAAGAAAATTCACACCATAAATATTACATCACAAAGCAAACCATCGACGCATGATATACATGGTTCACCCCAATGTGGGGCTACGTCCACCAACAACCTCTTCTTCTTTTATTCTGCTTCAATCTCTTACATTCATCTTCTTCTATGCACTAAGCCACAGAGCCAAGATTTGCACTGGATAGGTGATATGTGCATTAAGCACTAGATCCACCTTCCCAAAATTAGATCAAGGCACAGATCCAACTCGCAAAGAGAATTACATATACAGTCTATTGCGCGAAGCAACTCAGACCTACTTGCCTCTTGCACTTAGCTACTTACACCACTTTTTAGCACTAAGCTTCCACACTTTCTACATTACATTCCTTCCTATATGTACTTTTACATCCCTTACAAAAAAGGCCTAATCATGGGTAAACCCATGGGCCGACATCCCAAAACCCTAATACAAAAACCCTAATGAACCCCTTGTTGGGTCCACAAAATAAGTGAGATCCTGCGATCTCAAGTTTGCCTGGGCGCTCCATTTTTGACCAGCTTGTCGAAGTCCAAAAAGTGGTCAAACCCGACCAATGTTTCCTCAAAACTTGGTCGAGGGCCAACAGGCCCCCAACACTCACTTGTGACTCGTCTCGAATCACTCAGATATGGGAAACACTGCTTTGAAGGCCTCGAGCTTAGGTCGAGCTGCCTCAATCTGCTGCTTCACCTAAAATTTCTGCTCAGTGAGTTCTTGGAGTACTTGCTCAGTAACAAGCCCTTCTAGGCATTGTTCCACTATCGCAATCACTTGGTCTAGCTGTGAGCCTTGTCCTTCGACATATTAAAACACTGTGTAGGCTTCATCCTGCACTAGTTGTAGCCTCTATGTGACTTGACTTCCATGACTCTGCCTTGGATGGCAGTAATTTGTTGCTAGACCATGCAGTGTTCTTGTGATATCTTCATTCTCTCGACTGCAGTGAGCGACTTCATCTGTGCTTGAACTCTTAGTGCCTGTTGTTGCGTCTACTGTAGCTGCGCTTCCAACTTCCTAAGCTATGGGTCTTCTATGAGGCATTCATAGGTTTGCGTGCTTCTATTTCTTAGCTGCTTGCATTCTGAGGTGAGGATTATGATTCTTTCCACTGCTCTCTTAGCGGCTTCCTCCCTCTGATTACACACTTCTTACGGAGTCCTTGGTACTTCTTGAAGCTCTGACTTTGTTACCCTTTCTTGAAGCTGTTGAACGACCTCAACGAGCTTTGTCACTTGGACCTCAACTGCCTCATGTTCCTCCTGTGTCGAGCCTGGAACAGAGCAAAGTGATTTGATCACAACTTCCTTGACTGTAGTCTTCTCTGCGAGAAGTTGGTCCTTTTCCTTTTGTACCTGTGCTTTGTCTCCCTCGAGCATCGCCCAGAACTCGTCTCTCTATTTTTCATATGCAGTTACACAGTACCGCACAACTCGTAGTTGCTCCAAGATTTCTTCTTTCTCTTTATTTAAGGATTTTGTAGCCTATTTCTTCTCTTCTTGGACTCGCTGAAGTAGAGCCTCTGTTGCATCTATAAGTCTTAGAAGTTAGGTTGGCTCATCCCCAAATCTACAGTCTCCGATGAGGAGGGTGCAGTAGGTACTACACAGCTAACTTGAATAGCTCGTTGTATATCCTTTAGCTCTTTCTCAAATCTTACATACAACTCTTCTTTCTTCGTGCCATATCTCTGTAACAGGTCCTCAGATGCATCCTCCATCATTCTACAGACTAGACTAATGTCATCCTCTGTGAGCGTAGACTCTAGCTGGGGCTTACTTGCGCGGGTCTTCTTTCTTGCTGAAGGTTTCTACGGAGAAAACTTCCTCTTCTTTGATGTTTTTGTCTTGGTAGGGGGATCCTTCGGCGATGTAACTTCTCCTTCTCCTTTATTTTCTCCTTCTTCCTCTCCTCCTTCTTGATTTACTTTGTCTCCTCCTCCTACGGGTGAGCCAGGTCTACTTTCTTCCGAGGCATTGTCCTCCTCATTAGTCTCTATGTCTTGGACTTCCTCCTTTTTCTTGTTCTTCTTCGCTCTGGTTTGTCTAACATGATCGGCCCGAGTGAACAAGGGTCTTCCGATGATGTCAAGGTCGAAGAGTTCTACATCATCAATCAGTACAAGGAACTTTTCCGACCATTCCTTGGTAATATACTCCATATCTTCGTCAGTTAGCTTATAGTAGGACTGTAATTGCTCCTTTATCTCATCCCTGCGCGCAGTGATATAAATGAAATGTCGATCTGCATGGAACTTAGATAATGGTCTGTACTGGTGCAGTGTCCGTGGAGTCATGCGAGAGAATTATTCTATGGAAACCTTCAGGTGTTGATAGTAGGAGTGGAACACTGCATTCAACTGCCACACTTTGACATGTCGTTCGTGTACCATAGAGTGGAGAACTTAATGACCAATGGCTCCAAAGGTTCTATCTCCAGGAAGGAAGCTTCTTCCAACATTTTCCAAGCGACGAATGTGATCAACAACAACAACCAACTCAAATGGAACTCGTATCCTTGATATTTCACTTCGCGACAGTCTTTCTCGAGCTCGTTGACGAGGTAGCTCGCCTAATTCATTTGCATCCCCTCCACACACTTCCTTGCAAGGTCCACCAAGAACTCGATGACCTACATGGGGTGGTTCTTTCTGACACGATTCCCAGCTATATGATGACAATCTAGGTGCACTGTGCCATCCTGGATAGAGGCTATCTGGTAGCCTCGCTTTCCCTTCTCCACTTTGTCGTATGCCTCCTTTATGCGTTGTGTTAGGGAGCGATCTGAGGTCTTCCCTGGGTAGAACTATTGAGGGTCAGGTCCTTGCATGCTCAGTACTGTGATCAGGTGGATCAACGCTGAATCCACAGTAATGTGCCTATCTAGCCATAGATATCCTTCATGATAGAACTACAAGAGGATTTTAATGCAAGCGTTAACCTCCCGATGTCATCCAAAGTGAGGGATATTCATCACGTTGAGTATCGTGCACTACATGAGATCCTTAATCCACAAATGGGAGACTATGTGGGGCTTCTTCCTAGTCATCTTCATCAAATATCTATGAAGCATGAGCATCGCGTAGTTCTTTATGTCGTCGAGATTGAAATCGTTGTTCTTCAATGCTGGGATCTATCCCAACTGAATTCCTTCTACGCATATCCCATTCAGGATGTACGTGGTGATCAATGTATACTTGAAGTCCCATGGAATGTTGTCGTGGTTAATCACACTAGCCAAAGGCAAGATGTAATTGGGTAAGATCGATGGGATCTTCTTTGCATTAGCCAGATCATCACGATTCTTACTTCACTTATCGATAGTAGGGTTGGCACGTTTCGAGCGACGTCCAGTCAAAGGGGAAGCCTGCATTCCTCTAGTCGACGATTCCTGTACTCCCTAAAACATAGCTTTATCAACCATAAACTTCTTCAGAACTTCTTCAATGGACTTCTCTAGTTCAGTGCACTCGGCCAATATTCTCACTATGAACAAATAAGTCGGGGTAGGTAAACAAATAGCGAGGTAAACAATAGATGGCGAGGTCTAATAGCATATCTTGACACACAAAATCACTTTGTTTCTTGTCTCAAATAATTACGTGTAGTAAAAATTGGTCTCAGCACAACATTCATCGGGTTAAATAAGAAAACGTCGTAATGGATTCCTCCAACGGACATGAACACCTCAATCAATACGAATCAGTCTGTTGTGGCATGGTCTCAACATCCAAAAGGCGGTCTATTCTCCCTTAAATTCATTTCCTATCCATCTGGAGCATCATTCTAATAGTTGGGGCACCTCCAATGGTCATATATATTTGCCAAGGCGAAGTCCTGTTCTGCGTGGTTCTGCTGTTCCGACGAGGTTCAGAGCTTGCAAGCCTGCCTCCTGCGAAGTTTTCTCTGGAACTTCCTGTAGCTTTCCTAACTTGGATTTCTTCTTACTGAGCTTCCTTCCCTTATTTCCTATGATCTGAGTCTATGGATTCCTCTTTCCATTCTTATTCTTATCTTCTCCTAGCATGGTAGCTTCGTGCTACTGATGTTCTCTCAAAGGGTTTGAAGCTAATATCCCTTCTCTTATTATTTCCTGGGTGGATATACTTTCTGCTTGCATGGGTAGGTCCTGCAAACCTTCTTGTGTTCTTTCAACCTCTATATCTAAGTCTCTTATGTTCTATTGCTTCGACTCAACTTCTCATTCTTCTATCAGTCTATCTATTCTTCTAGCTATGGAATCCCTTAGCTATTGCTTTTTCTTTTCTGTAGCTTCTTCCTCTGCTTTCCTTCTGATTTGATCCTTATCGATCCAAGTCGTTCCTAACAAAAGTGGAAAAGGGGTGCTTTTATTAACAAACCTAATAACTTCAAATTCTTCTTGAGTCAATGTTCCATGGATGATAATAGGTACATTAATAACTCTTCCAAATAGGGTTATGATCTTTCCTTTAAACAAGCCTATCCTTCCTAGTGAAGGTACCACAGTAGGCTTTCCCAAAATTTCCTAAGTGCTTTCTGTCATAATATTCACTTATGTCTCTTCATCCAAGACATAGTCTATGTCGAAGTCTCCTATTCTTGTATTTATTTATTGTTTTTCCTTCAAGATCTCTGATAAACTGACATCTTTATGATCATCCATTACTTGTTTTAACTGTACTAACATAGTTTGAGCTTTCTATGACTCTTTCTCTTCATGATTCTCTAATATGCTCTTATTCTCTTGACTCATGTTCATTTGTTCAACTTTAGCAATCATCCTTGGACAGTCTTCAACTTTATGACCAACTATTTTACAACATAGACAAATAGGACCTGCACCAAGGCATTCCTTAGAAATATGTCCCTGTCTTCTGCAGTTATAACATAATGTCAATCCTCTCTTCCTCTTTTAAGTTTCCCAACTTCTCTCGTACTGCGCAGTAGGATCACAGTGTTGGACCTGCAATTTGAAAAAATTCTTTCTAGCTTCCTGCATCCATTCATTAGTCCAAAAATTATTTCTATGCATAGGAATAACATATCTTTCTTTATTTCTATCAGATTTATTCATATCAACTCTTCCTTCTAACTGTACCCTAGCTTTGAGGCTAGGATATAATCTATAAAACATACCTAGATTCATGCTTCCGAAACAAAAATTTCCACTTATATTACTCTTATCAAATCGTAAAGCTTTACCTCTTTCAAGATCTTACCTCTTTTCTTTAGATTGGATTTCTTTCTTAGCACAGAGCTTCGCAAGTCAAGTAGAATATTGTACACTATAACAATAGATCTACGCACAAAGCTTCTCTGTTCTTTTAGTTCCCAACAATCACAGTTTTAGGTCCCAACAATGGGACCATTTGTTGGCACAGGGACAAACCCAGGGTTCAACGCTTCAACAACGCACCAAAAAAACCCTAACTATCAGCCCTTTCGGCAACACCTACAAAGTAGGCAAAGTCTCACTCAAGGTAGAGGTAGGGGGGGTTACAGGACTCAAGTGTCTGTAACCAAATTGGGACATAGATATGTGATTATAACACTTCACAGAGTACTTAGGGACAACACACATTAATTCATTAGCTTTATTCACATTGCAGATCAAACCCAGGTATAGATCGACATAGTAACAATAACAAAATATACATCGCACTTAGCATGAGAAGTTATATATAACACATTCAACACAAACAAAACACTAAGCATTGATAGATCTATCTATCATTCATAACATTCAATGCACTAATGAAATTCACAACATAAACATTACAACACAAAGAAAACCATCAACACATGATATACATGGTTCACCCCAATGTGGGGCTACGTCCACCAAATGCTTCTTCTTCTTTTATTCTTTTTCAATCTCTTACATTCATCTACTCCTATGCAGTAAGCCACAGAGCCAAGCTTCACACTAGATAGGTGATCTACGCACTAAGCACCAGATCCACCTTCCCAAAATTAGATCAAGTCACAGAGCCAACTCACACAGAGCATTACATATACAGTCTGTTGCATGAAGCAACTCAAAACTACTTGCCTGTTGCACTTAGCTACTTACACCACTTTTTAGCATTAAGCTTCCACACTTTCTACATTACATTCCTTCCTATATATATTTTTACATCCCTTACAAAAAGGCCTAATCATGGGTAAACCATAGGCCAACATCCCAAAACCCTAATACAAAGCCCTAATGAACCCCTTGTTGGGTCCACAAAATATGTGAGATCCTGCAATCTCATCTCTGCCTGGGCGCTCCATCTTCGACCAGCCCGTCAAAGTCCAAAAAGTGGTCAAACCCAACCAATGTTTCCTCAAAACTTGGTTGATGGCTAACAATGTCTATTTTTTCTTTCAACTACTCCATTTTGTTGAGGAGTTCTTGCAGCTCCATACTGTCATTTTATTCCATGAGTTTCACATAATTATTCAAATTTTTGGATTTGATCTCACCTCCATTATCCGATATTAAGCACTTTCTTTTTAGATCGGTCTCATTCTCAACTAAATCTTTGAATGTTTTAAACTTTTCAAATGCCTTAGATTTATTTTTGAGAAATGTAACCCAATTCATTCTTGTATAATCATCAATGAGCAACATAAAATGGATTTCTCCTTGCAATATTTTTTTTCTTATTGGTCCACAAAGATCTGTATGCACTATTTCCAATGGCTTGGATGTTGTATATTCCTTTGTCTTGAATCTTACCCTTGATTGTTTTCCATGCTGGCACCGCTTGAAAAAATGCTTGTGGGTTTTATAATCTTTTGCATATCTCTTACTGCTTGTTTGGTACTGATTTTTACCAAGTTTTCAAAGTTCATATGACCCATTATTTTATGCCACAACCAACTTTCATCTAACTGCCCCATGAAACATTTTTCTCCATTAATTTAATCAAGAATGTATATATTGTTTGGGGTTCTAATTTCGTTTGAAACCAACTTGCCTAAATTTTCTTTTATGATCTCACATTCTTGGGATTCAAAAGTGAGAGTGTGTCCTTGGTCATACATCTAGCTTACACTGAGAATATTATGTTTCATGTTTTCTACACAAAGGACCTTTTCAACCTTAGATCTTCCATTTTAAAGACTTAGAGTGCCATTTCCAACTATATTTGCACTACCATTGTCTCCAAAGGTAACACTACCTTCATTTTTCTTCATGGTGATAAACGTTTTTCTATCTCCTGTCATGTGACTAGAGAACCCACTGTCAATTTACCACTTATCCTTATTATTTCGTGCACAAAGTGCAACTTTAATGAAAAAGTATTTATCTTTTTTTTGGTCCCTTTGTTCCTGATTACTTTCCATGATTGTTGGGGATTCCTCTTTTTTATTTTCTCTAAAATCACTTCTCTAGAATTTCGCTAGATGCCAAAAATTATTGCAATTATACCATATGATGTTATAGTTAAACAAAGGGGAAAATGAGTTGTAATTTCTCCTTGAGAATCCATGGGTATGTTTTTTTTTTTTCCTCATGTAACCACCTATTATATATTTTCTACAATCAATTTCTTTATGAACAAAACCATTATAAGAATAACAATAGCCAAATAAATGATTTTGGTACCTGATTGTGTGATTCCATCTTGATGGGAGAGTCTTGCTGATTCTATCCTCGTGAAGAAGATTTGTCTTCTGTGGAACATACTATTCTTCCTTCTTGTTGTCTTCAACCTTGATACATTTTTTAAGTATATTGACATAACTCTTGGTCCTTTCTTTTCTTGACTGTTTTGAAGAGGTTGAGGGTTCTTCATTAACAACTTCCTTCTTTTCATTGTAACCAAGAATGGTTTTTTCAAATGGTGATCTTTGTCAGTTTAGAATTTCATTCAAGGTTGCAGAGACCTTTTCAAATTTCCTACTGGTATGCGATCTTTCCAACTTCTTTCTTATATAAACTATTTATGATACTAGACTGTTGCATATGTATTCTTTTTCTTTTAGTTGGGATCTTAAGACTTCTTTAATTCTCTTTTCCTCTTCTACTTGAGTTTTTAAGCTGATGATGATATTTTCAATTGCATCATAGCTTTCTTTTATTCTGAGCATTTATTTTCTATACTTCTTCAACTGCTCCTTTAGTATCCATTTCGTATTCCTCAGTTTCTCTATTTCTTTTAGAGCACATATGAACTCTCCTTCAAGTCTACTTATGTATCAATCTCGGGATTGTCTTCTTCTGTTGAGTCTCCATTTCCATTTTCTATGACATCAATCTATGTTTCTAAACCTGTAAAGAGAATTTCCTCTGTTTCAATGTCACTATCATCAGACGAGCTATTTTCTTCACTAGTATATAGATTCTTATTTTGTCTATAAAAGTTTCTCCGATTTTCAGTCGTTCTCTTCTTCTACCTTTTCAAGATAGAATCTTATTTTACATTGCTATAAGGACATTAGTATCAAAGTGTCCTACTTCTCCACAATTAAAGCATTTGAAGGGAAGCTTACCTTTGTATTTTCCTAACCCTCTCTTGAGCTTCCTGAGAAAGATGGATTCTTCTTTATCTGATTCGTTGTCTAATATGTCACTTGTTTTGTATTCTTCTGTCTTTGTATTCTTTGATGCCTTAAAGGTTACTTAATTCCTTGATGTATTTTCTTGTTTATTATTTTCTATCATCATTTCATATGCAATGATAATTACATGTAATTCATCCATTGTCATATTGTCTAGGTCCTTCATTTATTCAATGGTATATACATTGGGATTCAATATTGAGGGAAGTGACCTAAGTACTTTTTGCACAATAATGGTTTCTTTAACCTCTTCACTGACAATCCTTTGATGGTGTTGAAAATATTAGCTACTCGAAGAAAGTATTCTACAATACTCTCTTCCTCTTTCATCGTAAGGGTCTCAAATTTTCCTCTATAGGTTTGTAACTTTTCCTTCTTGACTTTTTCATCTCCTTCATATATTTTGTGTATCTTGTCCCACATCTCTTTTGCTGAAGCACAATGCATGACTTTGAAAAAATATGATTCTTCCAGACCACATTGGATTGTACTCATGGCCTTAGAATCATAGTAATTGAGATTCATTTCAACTGAATCTACAAGTGGATTTTATGTAGATGTGTAACCATTCACAAGTGCAATCTAGATGTCATACCCAAGTTCCTTCAAATACATTTTCATTCTTATGCTCCATATTGCATAGTTTGATCCATCAAATACTGGAGCTCTGTTCATAGATAAACCTTCTTATTTATGCATGTCTGTTACAGGGACTCACCTTCAAGTGGTTAGACTGTTATAAATGAACCTCACTCTAATACCAATTTTTTTCACACTTACTTATATTGAGGGGGGGGGTGTATCAGTATAAGACTAATTTTTATTTTCTTACAAGATTTATCAATGTGTTACTTTACCAACTATAACAGTTAAATATAAAAACACAACCATACAATCCACAATACATAGAGATTTAACATGGAAACCCAAATGGGAGAAAACCACAAAATAATTATTTTATATAATCATGTAGGCACCAACCTACTGTTACAATATTTTCAGGAACCAACCTATAGGAGACAACAATTCCCTTAGGTGAGCACCAACTCATCATTGTTTGCAGGCACCAACCTACAACTTCTATATTTACATGCACCAACTTGTAGGAGACACCAATCCCCTCAGCTGAGCACTAGCTTAGCAATATGTAGGCACCAACTTACTCGAGACATGAATCTCCTCAATCTATAAATAATGTCAAATATTCTCATTCCCTCAAGCCTTCACTTGCATATGATTGATTGTCTCCTTTGTCACAAACATTCCTTTAGTTCACAATATGTTTGATTTCAAAAGTTCCTTATACCTTGCACCTCCCAACCACACTTAGACGATTACATTATCTTCCTTTCATTATCTGGAATCCTCAGACCTTAGAAACTTAGAGCTTCTCTTTAAATGATCCATACTCATTTCCACACTTATTTTACATTTGACTTGGATTTGAGTATAATTTTTTATATAGTGCATACACCCAAGGGTTTTTCCACATATCCAACGAATATTTCTCATGAGGTCGGATCTAGATCGCTTGGCTCTTCCTTAAAAAATGGACTTCATATTCCTTTGAAATTGATCCCAAATTCCTCCTAATTGGCATGTTATATGCTCACTAGACATGGGATAACTCTTTATGCTCAGTAGCCATCTTATGTGGTCCATTGAATCCATCATGGTCATCGATCCATTCTCTACACATCATACAATGCAACCTCAACACTCAACCACCATTCAATTCGTCTTTGGATTTAATCTTGACTATTTATTTGTTTACTATCCACCAAAACAAACCATCCAACCACAACGCACAAAAATTGTACAATTAGTCCTTGATTTGATCTTGACCATTGATCTTTTCTTATTCTCTATATAATACAACATGAAAATGGCCTCATTTCTCTGGATCCGTTAGATCTGGATCCTGATCAATTCTCATCCATTGATATGTTCTTATTATATTAGGACCATCGGGTCTTGGAAAACACAACATATCACTCAATACTAAAAAATCATCTTATCTTCCTTTGAATTAAATGTTTGATGTTGATTTTCTTTTGTTGGCCACTGGAATGCTTGACATGAATCTGAATATCATCAATCATCTGATCTTGACTTTGATTAAATATTAGTGATCGATCTATTAGCTTGATGGTTTTACCGTGGGTCTAAGGAATATCATTTCTTCATTTCATACTTCTTTGGCCTCCAGAATACACATTCACATTCCACCGCACTTATTTTTCACCCATACTTAAATAATTTCTCATAATTCACCGTGCTTTGCGACATCTCCATCTGCCCAATTCATTATTGATACTTAGTCAATTTTTGATATCGCACCATGAGCTGCGGGTCTATGAGATTTTCCTTATTCACTTGTTTATGATCGTGATCTCATACATCCAATATATTCCTCATACTTAGAAAGTTTCAAACAATTCACCGCACTTCGCGAGACATCTCCATCTGACAGATTCATTCTTTATACTTAGTCAAGTTTCAAAATCCTTCCACAGGTCAGCGGTTTTGTGATCATTTCATTATTTCTTCACATAATCCTGATTCTTTGTCGCTCCACGATAATCAATGTTTGTCTTGGTACTTAGTTAATTTTTCAAAATCTCATCATGGGTCGCAGTCATTTCTCCGATAATCAACGATCATGATTTATTCTTCTATACATACACCTAAATCTGATTGTTCTGATCCATTGTGATGATGTTGTAGATGAGGTGGATTCTACGTGGACGTATTCTACATGTATACTAGATGATGAGGCATCAATACATGTCCTGACATGTGGCACTACACATGGCATCTACATAGTTGCTTGTAATGGCATTGGCGTTGTATTGACATGGAATCTCTTTGATGTGGTATTCATCTTACTGAACATGTGGTGCTGATGTGGCATCTGATATCACCTAATGGATATCGAGCCCCAATCCTTTGATATTATCTGTTGATCTGCGATGATCAACAACAAGGATTTATCCAGTTTCGGGTATGTAGTTATCCACGACAAAAGTTAACGCCTTTCGCATGGTTCGATGGATCTTCCACTCACATTCAAATTATATAAAAGTGCTTTTGCAATATAAACCCTTCAAAGTCAAATTTCCTTGTGAATGTGGGATATATCATTGTTGCCATTTCTTTGGTATGGTTAACCCAAACTTGCTTTACTGACATTAACGCTGCTTAGATTTTCAATGGGGTCATGATGTCCTCCTCGTACTTTCTTGAGATTTCTTTGAGCTCTTGGATTTTATATCTCATCCTTTGTTTGCAAGGTCATCTCATCTAGCACCTAATTTCCATTTATTTTCATTTCTTTGCAACTTGAATTTACCTGGGTTGCTCTCGCACAATGACTTCATCTTCAGGGAAAACAAATAACACTTACAAAAAATCGACAATGCATAGTCATCTTTGCACATAGAGGCCCATAAATGTACATGGGAATTATTTACTTCATTGGTTCAAATCACACAATGAGACACTACCTAGGTCTACTCTTTAACACAAAAGCTCATCATCTCACATACAAATTCATATTCTCCCCTTGTCTTTGACATCAATGACAACACTATTTCAAACAAACTCCCCCTTTTTCATTGATGGAAACACTTATTTATTTTGGTACTCCCCTACTTCCTGCATGTCTCTCTTTCTACAAATATCCCATTTTCCCTGTAGTCTCCCCCTTTGACATAAAATGAAAATGGATTTTCTCTCCCTTACACAACACTCTTTATTCTTTGTTCTACAACTAGCCACCTTATTCTCTTTCTGCATCTCCCTCTAAGATGGTGCTCTATTGTAGTGACTCAGTGACTGGATGGCATAGGTACCACCCCTAGTTTATGTCTGATATACTCATAGAATTCTCTAGGAAGAGGTTTTGTAAATATGTCAACAATCTGTTCCTTTGTGTTGATATATTCCAACTTGAAATTTTTTCTGTGACTTTCTCTCTTAAGAAATGTTATTTGATTGGGATATGTTTTGTTTTTCAATGCATAACAAGATTGTTGGAGATATTTATGGCACTATTATTGTCACATAGTATTGATATTGGTTGATTTTATTCTACCTGAATGCCCTTCAATGTTTGTTTCATCCAGAGCACTTGTGTACAACAGGTTGTTGCTGCGATGTATTCTACTTCTATTGTATATAGAGAAATTAATGATTTCTTCTTGCTGAACCAATACACTATATTGTTTCCCAGAAAGAACGCTCCACCATTGGTGCTCTTTGTTGGAATATTCAGTAATACTGAGAGGGGGGGGGGTGAATCACTATTAGTCACTTTTTTTCCATTTTTAACCACAATATGTAAACATTACGTTATCAACAATTTATCACTTATGATTTTTTTCAAGATATCATAAACATATAACCACATATACACAGTACAAAATCATTTTACATGGAAATACAAATGGGAGAAAACCACAGAACGTTTTTTGATGTATCAGAAGATTACATCCATCGGAAGAACCAAATTCCAAAAATTCTCTAGCACCAACTAGAAGGAGGCACCAACCTAAAGGAAGATAAAACTCCCTAAATTATCTAGCTTCTATTGGAAGGAATCTCCAACCCCATTTCCTTTCCCCTTCCTTCCTCCCTTAAATATAAATAAAAGAATCAACCACATAAATCTTATGTCAATATCTCCAAAATGTTCCCCAAATCATATGCCCAAAATCACCAAGATATGCCTCAATCATGTGCCAAAACCTCCAATATGTGCCTCAAATACATATATAAAAACATACCTTTCATCATGTGAAAACCATAGTGCATGAGATCTTATATCATCAAATGTTCCTCAACTTCAACATCAAGAAAAGAGCATCTTCTTCAAACCATTCCTCAACCTCGTGGGAGTAGACTAGGAAACGAGTGGGGCCTAGTGTGATGAGTCTTGGACAAACAACGGGGTACTCATGGGACACCCTATACTTGACCCACATGGGTCACCTTAGATAGGGTTTCGCAAAAACCCTTCTCACATATACAGCTACGAGAACTCGCTTTTTCACACAACTCCACTACTTCACTTGAGCTAAGAGATCACAAGCTTCCTTGATGAAAATGAGAGGCTCTTGATGTGTAGTTATATTCTTCCAAGTACCTCCTTTACTTGCCTTTAGAGATGAACTATAACTTCTTGTTTGCAACTATTTTTCTCCTTTACTTGACTTTGGGGACGACTTATAACTTCTTGTTTGCAAGCGTTTAGGGGTAAATTTTACATGATCATATTTAAGAGGGAATATATCCTCAATCATGAGGAACCACGTGGAATTCCACCTACCATTTGAGATGTCTTGATGAGGAATATAAATCCATGGAGGTTTTTCATGCACTTGCACTGTCCTTCATACTATTTTTATTCAATCAACTTTGGGCTTCATGACCACACCTTTGGGGCTTCCTCACCATATTTTTAGGGTTTCTTGACCACACATTGTAACTTCTTTTCTTAACAACTAGGGATTCTTGTAGGATTATTCAAATCTTATTTCCATGAGGGACATGCTTAGATCTACGCCATAAGGGGACCACTTTGGATATTACTCCAAATAAACCCATCACTTCTAGAGGCTTCTGGACTTGCTTTGGGGATTCTTCTAGGGTTTACATCAATGAAAACCAATTTTCCAACAATATCCCCCATTGACATTGATGGAAACAATCATACTCCCCATGTGACCATTTCTCCCTCTGTCTTCATGGTTTTGATATTTCTCTCCCCCTTTGACATCAATGGCAAAGGGTAAATCCACATGATGATTTTTATCCCCCTGTATTCTTTGTAAAATGTTGTGTGGATCAATGTGGGGTAGGAACTACTCCCATTTTCTATCTAAGATACTCAAAGGTCTCCCCTGGGAGAGGTTTGGTGAAGATATTTGCAATATGTTCTTTTGTTCGAATGTACTCCAACTTGATATTCTTTTATGTGACTTGTTCTTGTAGAAAGTCAAAATTGATAGGAATATGTCTTGTTTTGGAATGCATCATTGTATTCTTAGAGATGATTATAACACTGAAATTGTCACAGAATATTGAGATAGGATTTTCATATTTTACTTGTATGTCTTGCAGGGTTTGCTTCATTTAGAGGACTTGAGTGCAAAATGCAACTGATGTAATATATTATGCTTCTATTTTGGAAAAGGATACTGAAGAATTCTTCTTTCTCAACTGGGACACCTTACAATCACCCAAGTAGAAGGCTGCTCCATTGGTACTTCTTCTATCATCAATTCTTTCTGTCTAATCTGCATCTATGTAGGTTACCATAGTCAACTAATTCCCTTTCGAATACCATAGTCCAAACTCTGTTGTTCCTTTTATATATATGAAGATTCTCTTTACTGCCATAAAATGGGTTTCCTTCGATGATTCTTGAAGTATTGAAACTTGTCCAACTACTTGCATCACATCTAGTTTTAAGGCGGTCACATAAATTAGGTTGCCAATCATCGATCTATTTAGTCTCTGATTTGATTCTTTAGGTTCATCATATTTTCTCAACTTGCAACCCATCATCATAAGCGTACTTACAGGTTTGCAATCTTCCATTCCGAACTTATTCAACATTTCTTTGATGTACTTACTTTGGGAGATGAATATACCTTCATATAACTGAGATATTTGGAGTCCCAAGAAGAAATTCAACTCACCAAGTAGGGTCATTTTGAACTCACTTTACATGTCCTTGGAAAACTTCTGACTCAACCTGTCATCATCACTTCCAAAGATGTTTTCATCCACATATACTTCAATGATAATTATGCTTCCTTGATCCAATTTTATGTAGATATTGATATCTGCATTTCCCTTTCTGAATCCTTGTTGTTGTAAGTACTTGTCTAGTCTTGAATACCAGGCTATATGGGCTTGTTTGAGTCCATACCGAGATTTTTTCAATCAACAAACATAATATTCCCTTTCTAATAGTGGAAACCCTTCTGGGTGTTCAATGTAGACTTCTTCTTCTAATTCACCATTTAGAAATGATGATTTTATGTCCATCTAATAGACTGTGATTCTTTTGGAACATGCATAGGCTAGGATCATTATGATTGCTTCCATTATAGTAACAAGAGAAAAGGTTTCTTCAAAATATATTTCTTTAACTTGAGCATATCCCTTTCATACTAACCTTGCTTTGTTTTTGGTTACATGTCCATCTTCATTTAGTTTGTTTCTAAACACCCATTTTGTACCAATCACATTTGTTTCCTTAGGTATTAGAACCAGGTCCCATGTCTCATTCTTCTCTATTTGATTCAGTTCTTCTTCCATGGCCTTGATCCAATGTTCATCATTGATGGCTTCTTCAAAGATGTTTGGTTCAACCATGGATAATAATGCTAGATGTCTTTGTTTTGGTGTATGTGTTGGTTTGCTTCTTTAGGTTTCTATTCCTGCATTTTTATCCCCAATAATTTATTCTAGTAGATGATTCTTTATACACCAACGTTTAGATGTCTTAGAAGGTGTCTGGAGATCTTGTCGATTTTATTCTATTTCTTCTTGCTTTTCTTATGGTTTCTTCTCTTTTGGTTCATCTTCTTATTCTAATTCTTCTTCTTCTTCCTGCTCTTTGGAATTTATGATTTCTTCTCTGGTCTTCAACACATTGTTTTCATCAATATTTACATTGATGCTTTCCACTATTTTGTTGAGTCTTAGGTTGTAGAATTTGTATGCCTTGCTTTCGCTTGAGTATCCAACCATTATTCTTTCATCAACCTGAGAGTCATCTTTTCCAAACTTATTATCTTCTCTTTTTATGTAACATTTTCTTCCAAACACTCTAAACTACTTGACATTCGTCGATATTCCCTTCCATAGTTCATATGGAGTCTTGTCATTGTTACTTCTAAGAATTCCTCTATTTAAGATATGAACAACTATATTTATT
>ML784567.1:238259-250937 GCA_009831015.1 Picea engelmannii | reverse complement strand
TCCTTTATAATTTTTGGCTCACCTTGTCCCTCCAAAGTGACTTTCATTTTATTAATATTTAATTAATTAATTAAATCACTTTAATTAATTAATTAACCTTTTTACCTTTGAAAAGCTCCTTATCTCTCCTTGTGGCTTCCTTGACCAATGAAAGTCACTTCTAGCCATCCCATCCTGTAGTGTTTCTCCTCCCGATTCCAATGAGCTATTACACTGAGATGTTCCTCCAAGTAATGTGCCCAAAATGACCTCTTCAGTGAATTCCATTGACTTATAGCTCAAAATAGTCAAAATCATGGAAATCATTGGAATGCAATGAAACCAAAGCCAACCTGTGAGAAATGGCTCATAATGATGGAATATGATCATCAATGCAAGCTGGACCCCACAATGCCTCTCAAATACCCCTGTACTCGCTCTAGTATCCATCTGGCTACTCTGGTCAACATAAATCTTTGCCCTGCGATGATGTCCCAAAGTGGGGACATTACAGTGTCCTAGCTACTGAGAATTGTATTCTTATTCCATGTTATTCATATAAATTCCTAAATTGTTTTGACATGAACTCACCTCATTGTTCGATCTCAAGCACTTTATTTTCAAATCAGTCTCATTTTAAACCATCTCTTTGAATATTCTGAAACATTTGAACGCCTCTGAATTTTTCTTGAGAAAATAGATTCCAGTCATTCTTGTATTATCATCAATAAGTAGCATGAAGTATTGTTCACCATTAAACAATTTTGTTCTCATTGGTCTATATAGATCAATGTGTACAATCTCCTATGGTTTTTTTGTAGATTATTCCTCTGTCGTGAACTCAACTCTTGTTTGTTTTCCATGTTGACAATGCTTTCACATAATGTTTGTTGGCTTTGAAATTTCAGGCATTTCTCTTACTGCTTCCTTTTTGCTGATTTTGAAAAGATTGTCAAAGTGCATATGGCCCATTCTTATGTGTTAAATCCAACTTTCATCTTCCCTTCCCAAGTAACATATTTCCTTTCCATTCTCATTTAAGATGTATATGTTGTTTGGACTCCTTATTTCTATTGCCACCAATCTTCTTGATCCTTCTTTCCTTATATCACATTTCTTCGAGTTGAATAGAAGTGTGTGTCCTTGGTCACACATTTCACTCACACTTAGTAGATTATACTTCATATTTTCGACAAGTAGGACATTTTTTTCCATGACATATTTGCTTCCAAGCTTGATTGTTCCATTTCCTATAATTTTTGTTGAGATATCATTGCCAAACGAAACTAATCCATCTCTTTCTTTCTTTAGAGTTACAAATATGTCCTTGTCCCCTATCATGTGATTTTAACAACCAATGTCAATGTACCAATCAATTTTTCTACTTGGGCTTGTAGAGCAATCAAACATTCTTCAATGTTCAATTTATCTTGCTTCCTTTTCCATATCCTTGATGGTTCTTTTACATGACTGTTAGAATCATGCTTCAATTCCCTTGGAGGAACAATCAACCTGTAATATTTGGCTATGTGTCCAAAATTGTTGCACTTGTAGCATTCTACTTAATTATTTAATGATCCAAAACTATTATAGTTTCTATTATAAGCTTCATGAGGTTTTATGAGATAATTATTCCTAGAGTATCCTCCATAGTTTCTTCCGTTCTTAGCATATGATCTACAATTTATATCCTTGTGCCCAAAATTATTGCAGGAATAATATAATCCAAGAAAGATAGTTTGGTACCTGAGTGTGGGAGATATTCTAGGTGGTGCAACTCTTCTGTAATATTCTTCTTGAGTCCTCTCCATTGTTGGTTGTTGATTTCATATTCTTCGGTGTTGATGATTAAAATCATCAATGGAGTTTTTCCCGCTAAGTGTTGCTAAAGCCTATTATTATAAAAGATAAATAATAATAGTAGGTGGGACCCCCTTGTAGATTGGAGATCATGTCTAGCCCTTATTTGATTTTGTGCTCATGTTCGACAGTGCTCACATGGTTGATGAGAATCTTGTTTTTATTAGCTATGGATTGGACTTATGAAGTATTGGTTCTTATGTTACTACGACCTATGTTATTCATTTGTACCATTTCTATCTGTTCTTGGGACACCTACACGACAGACATGTTAGTAATAATACATGAAATGAATTTGGAGAAAACAATGACACATACAAACAATTGGAAATAAGTAAGAAACAATGCAAAAAATGCAAAGGGAAGAATTTAAACTATCCTATATACTATACTACATGCATGAAATATTTAATGATTATGGTTAAATCCTAGCTAGCAAGTAAATGGTTATGCGATTTTATTGAGTTATATGGTTACTATGCATATGGTAGGATAAGATGTGGGTGGTGCATTTGACAAAGTTATATATGCTAATGGTTATGCAAATTGTTGAATTATATGGACTTGGTTGAATTATGTTATGGCATAAGTTGGGAATGTGATATGGACACACTATTGGTTTTAATGGGTGATGGTTTCAATACATGCTTTGATTAATTGTGTTGATGGAAATATCGCTGACATGTACTAAGGAATTAATGCATTATGAATGGAGGCGACGTGAATTTACTGCATGTCACCCTTACTCTTTTGCTGGTCGCCACCCTAATTGGGATATTGTTCAATTTTGTTGTTGTGGTTATGATCTGACTTCCTAGCAGAGAGGAACTGCTCAGCCGACTCGCATTTTAAGGTGTTTGATTATAGGTATGTCTTTTTTTTTCCATCCATGATTTTGATCTGGTTATGAAATGGATATTGTCTTGGATGTATTGGGTTGTGTTCTCCTTGAGTATGGTAACTGTGTGAAATTGTGATTTTGAGATGAAGTGTTGATGGTTTTCTCTGCAAAAATGTTTGAAGTTACAACGTTATTGGTCACCTTGATGTGTTAGCCGCCATGAGGGATCCCTGTCATCCTTTCTGGTTTAGTTTAAGGGTTTTCATTTGTTCTGGAGTGACTGGTTGTCTTCACGTATTTTATATTACCATACCCAGTATCGAATTTTATGGGGTTTAATGGGTTTAGGATGCTTGGTCACACTGTACATTATTTTGGGCATTTGGTTGTTCATGCTTTTATTGGTCGTGTAGTAGGTTATGTTTCTTCTTCTTGGCTCTACTTCTTATCAACGTTGTTAGTTGGTTGGTTGAGAGAACCAAGAGGGTTATACCCTGCATGTGCTAAGTCATTACAAAGCCCAAATGGAGCTTAGCCCCTCTTCTCATAGCTCTCCTGTCATGGGATTTATCACCCTGGCCACAAAGTAAATTACGTCATTCTCTGTGTGTACACCGTTGGTCCCAAAGGGTTTCGCCATTAAGAGGAATTGACCTCAGTTTCTTTGTGTTGGCCACGGGGAAAACCCTTAACTCCCAATTCTGAGGGTTAACAGAGAATACCGTTGTTGCCTATTAGTTTTACTATTGGTTATTGTGTATTGTTCACAGAAGTAATTAACTACCTCGACCAAAGTGGATTGTATGACAGTGGTGTTGGTTTAGCATCTAGTCACTACAATTGTTATTATTGAGTGCATAAGATCGACATTGTAACACCCTTTTGTTACTGTTGCGACGCTTTGATACCATACTGTAATGCTCCCGACCGTCAACCCTATGGTCTGGCCAACATTACTACGCGGAATAACAATACTCACTCTTAATTATATAAACAACATGCATTTAAGCAATGAAACATATTTAAAACTCAGGGTAAGCCTGAGAATTACTGCTAACATAATTTTAAAACATGGCATTAGCATTAATTCATATGCAAACAGAATACATGATAATTATAAATACACAGACATGAAGAAACATAATTGAAACATCATCTGGTACTTATCTTTGAAACAGTGGTAGTTCCACCAACCAGGTGCAGGCCTTCCACGAACCTCCTAGCCTTAGACCACACTGCTCATCAAGCTCAACAGTGGGTCACCCCCGAGCTGGGATTAAGCTCCACCCCAAGGAAAGGAATTCTAAGCTAGGCTGAGGTTACAGGGAAAACACACAATCACAAGAAAGGAATTCTCTTCCAGGAACCACTCATACTCACTGCCCACAGATTCTCCTTCCCCACATGCCTATTCCACCCCATGAGCATACACCTTCTCTGTCACCTAAACAGTCCTTCGACTGCTAACCTCCCTTTCCTTGGGTTTCAGCAACAGACCGGACATAAAGTCTCCGATCTCTGTGGCAGCTATAGGGTTCCTTCCAGTAGTTCTCTCCTTCCTCTGCACACTCTCTCACTTGGAGAGAATCGCTCACAGGCCAAGCAACCTGTTCATCCAACTTCAATAACCTCTCTCACCTGGAGAGAATGTTGTACAAACTGGCCAACAAGCCACATGCAGTCCAACACTACGTGGCCACAACAACCAATGGGGAAAATAGACACGGGCTTTCCAACAGTCTTAGAAATGATAGGATGGTCTTGCAGTGATGGCTTGGGAATAGAGATTCCACTCATAGGTTCGATGGTTCAGACAGAGGGTGTATTAGCTTTTCAGAACTCAACATAGACTATCCCCAAGATCAACACATACTTTTCCCCATGGTTTCAGAATTGCACGAGGTATCTTGCAGAGGTCAGACGGGTTCACCCTCAAGCAGTCGGGTCGAATGGAGGAGGAACCCCCAACACGGCTCATCTCAGCCATTTTATTTGCATGCACCTGGGTTGACACTTGTCACCCATGAAACTGCATGCGTTTCTTGAGCATGCATTCCTCCCACCATTTGGAAATCACATGTCCTTATGTTGTTGGGAAATAATACCCTATGGACTAGCAAACTAGGGTCTGATTTGCATGCAGATTTTGACCTTAAAGAAATGACCTTTTAACCTACCACCCAAAAATTAAACCCCTCTTTCAAGACAAATGCATGGAAAGGAACTACTAACCTTTTTACTGATGTTTGGTGTAGATCCTCCATTGCGCTTTGCCCGCTTCTTTGCGCTGCTCCTTCCAAAGTTAACCTGCAATCAAGACAAAACACTACGCATGCATGCTATTTTTCTACTTGAGGGTTAGAAATTAAGCATAAATTACACAAATCATAGATAACTTATGCATTGGGACGGGAAAAGTATTCTTTTTATTATTTTCAAAATGAATCAACTTACAATCAAAGTCGAGACCGACCACCGCTCCTTGATCCTGATCCTGGGCTCCTCCTCTTCTTTGTCATCCAACTGCTTTGTGTTAATTCTCCTTAGGCTTGAGGAAAGGCTAAAGGGTTGGGAAAAATGGACTCGGCAATTGGGCAGAGTTTCTTCGCTATCTTTTTCCTCCTCCAAATAGTACCCCTACTCCTTCTTTTATAGGCTAGAAGGAGCTAGGGTTTTGGATGAACTCTCGGCCATGCATGGCCGAGAGTTTCAGTTAACTGACCCATAGATTTTTGTCCCGTCGAAAACTTCCCTGTTTTTGTGCTTTTTTAGGTAAACGCGGGCTGTAGTAGGCCTGCCAGCGTTCACCCACGTGCAGTAGTGGGCTAGGGCGTGTGTACCTTTACCCAAAAGGATTTTTAAAGAGGTTTCTCAGCAGATGTTTTGGCAATGAAGGACAATGAGTTGGCCTGATGCCAGGTAAGCATGTATGGTGCAATTTAGGGTTATAACATATGCCCCCTAATGTGTGAGGTCAGAAGAGCATATGATGGCCGAAATACATTACCAATTCTTTACCAATATGTACTGATATGTTGAAAGAGTGAGCCCAAGAATCAGGAATCAGGAGGTGCCGTCTGCAAAATAACAAATGTCTCACCGAGGCGGGCATACCCATGCTCGGGATAAAATAGAACCATGGCTACCAATTAAATACACTGTAGATCCATGTCAAATAACTATGAAGAGTAGCCGCGAATGATATGCAGCGGAGCTACATCTCGAAACCAGAAAGATATACATATAAAGTATCCATCTCCCAGAAGCTGATTCGACCTGATGGCTGTACTTCAGAGCTCGAGAAACAACTTTAAAATCTTCTAAACTCGGGTAGGAGTGTAATATGAGTGTACGACTGCACTATCCAGAGGTCTTCGACGGCTCGTCGATTGTGGACTTCATAATCTTGATGATCGGATTGAAGGCTTTAGTGATTTCGAACAAAGACTTGATTGGACGTTCAGGATGGTCGGGTATGCGGACAAGAGACATATTGCAGAGGGGCTGACTCAGGTTTAGTAACAAACTTCCCTTGGATAATAGAACGACAAGTGATAAGACTCAGGTAGCATATCTGTTAATCATAAGTCTACGAAGCAGGAGGCAACACAAAATCTCCATATGTTTGGAAGAGTAACCAAATGGTGGAGGACACAACTCTATATAGCAAGAAAAGCTTCCTAAGGTCGTACTACATCCCATAATCCGATGATCAAACGGACATATGTGCTTCATCCAAGGGCGAATCATTATGTTGCCAATAAAGAAAATACTTTTCCCATCCTCTTTTTGGGGTATATTTGATTTTTTTACTCTTTTTGATAATTTTTTAGAAAGAATAAAGGAATGTTACATTACAATGGAGGAATGAGTACAACAAACATACAAGCTCGAGGCACAAGGAAAAGACTGATGTTCTGGGAAATGATACTCGGAAAAAATCCTCCAGTGGCCAAAGGTGTTAAGACGTAGAAGAAAACTGTTACAAGGCTGATGGATAAGGTATGCAAATGCGGTTGATAGAACACACAATGGTAACATCCTTCGATGTAAGTTGCACGAGCCCAGAGAAGGTAAGCTCGGTGGTTTTTCATATTTAGAGAGTCTGAAAAAGCATAAAAGGAAACTCCATTGGGGTACCTTTTTCGACAATAGTCTAGTCGGTTCGAAAAAGGGATAAACTAGCACCGATTAGATGTCAATTCAAAACCATTTTAACGAGTGTGAAAAGGAAAAGATCACTCGGCTATTTTTTCACTTTTAAGGAGTCTGAAAAAAGATTAACTATGGACTCCATCAGGAATGTTGTTCTACCATTTTAACGAGTGTGGAATAATAAGGTCACTCGACAATCTTTTCAATTTTAGGGAGTCTGAAAAGAGCTTAACTATGGACTTCGGGGGGGGTTTCTTTTTCGTAAATTTAGTCCCTCAGGCCCGAAAAAGGAATAAAATTATACCTGAGGATACTCTTCTAAAGAATGGGAATTCAATAGAGTATTCCTTTGTTCATACAGTTGACCGTCCCGACCGAAAAAGGGGTAAACCACTGCCGGACAGACGTGACTTCAAATTTCAGTTTAACGAGCGTGAAAGGTCACAGGATCGCTCGACAATCTTTTCATGTTTAAAGGGTCTGAAAATGGATTAAAAGAAGACCCATTTAAGGAATGTTCTTATGGACCAATTTAACGAGTGTGAAGAAACAAGGTCACTCAACAATCTTTTCATCTTTTAAGGAGTCTGAAAAGGGCTTAAAGAAGACTCCATAATGGTTACTTTTCTCAGTTAATCCAGACGAGATCGAAAAGCATAAATACAGTCTCGCCGGATGTTGCTTTCGGATCTCAAAGCGAGCTTGAAAAACAACAAAGTTAGCTCATGATAGACTCTTTGTGGGTCAATGCCTGGCATCTCCTCGGGGGAGTTGTATGCTTCGACGAAAACATTGTCTATGATGCCAGGGTTTAGGGAGATGTTGATAGGTATAGTTTCAGCGATAGTCGCCATATTGCCCTCAGCATAAATTTCTTGTGTAGCTAAGAGGTTAATAGGACATGGCTGATCTCCCATCATGGTGATAGTGAATTCTCCTGCCACGATTCGGTTTAACTCTGGGAGGAAATATGATCTGTGATGAATATCTTCCCAAGGTTTGTTTGGACTAGTCATCGCTTCGATCACTGCTTCGTCGGAAGTTAAGACTAAGTCTAACGAATCGGTGGTAGCAAGAGAATCCTGAGCCCACATAGGCTCTGGAAGTGGATCCGACTCTTGTGCGGGAGTCAGATCGGGAGTAGCTGAAGCTTGTTGGACTAAAGAGTACACTACTTCAGCAGGTGACAAGGGCATGGACATGTCGGAGTGCCCTGTGTCATCCATCGTGGCTGATGGGGAAGGAAGAATCCACAGATCCCCAAAGTAAGTCGTGCGGAACGATGAAATGTGAAAAATCTCATCCTTGTGGTGATTCGATATAAACTTGACATCATTATGAGGAGGTGGGTAGTCAAAGGTACCCATCAAGGATGGGCACAAACCAACTCCTACATTAACGACACTGGGCTGAGGATTATCAATCATGGGAACCGTGGATGCCCCCAAAGCTGGGTCAGGTCTAGAGAAGGACAATTGATCAATGGTCACTATCCGACCCTCGTGTGGAAACAACAAGACTCGAAAAACTGTAGCAACCACAGCTTTCATAGCATAAGTCCAACTCTGACCTAACAAGAGGTTATAGTCGAGGGGAGCATCGACTACCTCTACTTCAACACACACGGTCTTCCCTCCTAACTATACAGGGAAAGAAGGAATGATGCCATGTGGTCGGAATGAACGACCGTCGAACACAGTGAGGAGAGTAGGTGATGGAGACAAAGAGGGCTGACCAATGGCCTTCCAACATGCTAACGACATAATGCAAGTCGACGCGCCCTCGTCGACCACTGTGCAGAATATATTCCATGTAAAATTTTTCGTGGGATGAGCCACTACTATCTAAAACGCGATGTGGTAAGGTAGACGAGGTTTCAAGTCAGTCGTATCTAACATGATGGTACCCGGGTTACAAGTCTCAGTAGAGCCTAAAGCAGTCAACAAGGCTTTCCTCTGAGAAGGGCAGCTTTGGAGGACCTCCAAAGCGGACATCGCATAAGGGGTTTGTGATAAATCTTCCACCACAGAGTAATTATGGGCGACCCTTGCGTTTGGGTTGTGAGAAGCTTTCTTAAATGCACCCTTTGGGATGCGTGTCATTGTTTCACCCAACGTCTTCTCGATCTGTAGAGTAAGAGATGGGATCCCCGCTTCTTTACCCTTCTCAGAGGTGCTTGTTTTACTATAGTCGTGCGCTCTAGTCGTTATTAAGGCATCACCCCTAACCATATATATGTTTGCGGTAGAGGAATTGTTCGGAGGAGGGCAGGTTTCCTGGCTACCCCCTTCGGCACTTGCAGAGGCTTGAGTTAAATTCTGCCCATGCTGAAAGGGATTAGTCAACACGGCTTGTTGTTGCTATGTGACAAACTTCTGGGCCTCCGTAAGTCGAGGACATAGATGGTTCGGGTGGTCTTCCACACACAATTTGCACAGATACCTCACCTTTCGTTTTTCCGTAGTTCCCTCGCCAGCATTATCAGTGGGTTTTTTCTCCCCCTTACCCTTGTTTCTTTGTTTTTTCTTCCCTTCAGGCTATTGACTGGCCTTTGGGTTAGTCATCTGCACGAAGTGTACTTCCGATGTTTGGGTAGGAGGAGCAGCCAAAGAAGTAGTCTGGCTGGACGCTGAGTGTTGTATAGATAAATGTTGCAATTGTTTTGTCAATTGCTTAGCGGGCTTGGTTTGTGCCGAACCCATGATACCATTGGCATGTGGTCCGACTCTCTGTCTAGTTTTATCCAGTATCAATCGTGGTGCATCCGGAAGGATGTTGTATAATAAACCGGACTGAGAATAGATGAGCTCAAACTGTTGATCCCTCATGATGACATCTTCTTCGGAGAATACTCCTGAAGTCATGACGTCTTTGGATAACAGAGGGACTAAAGACTTAAGGAACCACTCGAGCAGGAATGCTGGTGGAACTGGTACCTTGATGAGACTCTTTCGATGTCTCCACTCTCAGATATGATCAGAGATATGGTCCGCTGTCGTCTGTTCGAAATTGTCAAGCAGCTCTGTGTTAGCGTCGTATCTCACAGGTAACTGGAAATGGTTAAGGAAGGCCATAGCCAGTTCACCAAAAGAAGAATATATTGAGCGATCAAGCTCGATGTACCATTTCGTGGCACTCCTGATAAGAGTGCATTGAAACAATCGCAACTGGATGGAGTCATCTTTCAATGAGTTAGATGAACACCAAAGGTGGAAGGTAGTCACGTGATCACCTGGATCTTCGTTAGGCTTGGCATCAAACTTTGGAATGTTCGAAGGCAACTTCGTTGGCATAGGAGGCCAACGTGGATCAAGACAAATAGGATCATTTAACAACCTTGTCAAATATGCCAAGTGTAATGTTTCCAGGAATGGTAGTTTGGGTTGCTGCTGATAGCCTGGGAAAAAGGGTCCTGGAGTTTGACTGGCATCAGGTTGCCAGGAAAAGTTTGGCTGCTGGCCCGGATTCTGGTAGAAACCATGGCCCTGAACAGCGTAAGGGTTTTGCATCTGTGGAGACATCATTGGCTGATTCCCCATAAAGGACATAGGATGTTGGGCATTCATCGTGTTTGACGGACTTTGGGAAGGATTACCCCATGCCGGTCCTGATGGGAGAGGCATAGAAGTTTGTCCAGGATTCCAATGACTGTGGAAAGAATTACCCCAGAACGACATTCCAGAGGAAGGAACGGATGAAACAAAGAGAGAGGTAATTGGAACAGAGGCCCAAGAAGGCCTAGGTTCTCCATACATTTTGATGTTGATTCACAAGAGCTTGGCCAATTGTTTCAGGCCATATTTTTCAATTGTATTGGGAAGGGAGTAGTCCAACCTAGGCCTGAAAGGACTCCTTTACAAGTTCCGCAAGTCCCTGGTATCTCTGTGCCCCCTCACATCTCATTACAACCCAAGGTTCCTGAAAATGATGGATGGCAAGGGATTTTCCACCTGGCAGTTTCCCAACATCGTGGCTAGCCCAAATTGTCCTTACCTGCTCCTCCACCTAATAACCAGATTGTCCAAGCCTCTCCCAACTCACCAGTGAAATTCTCCCATGCTAGCAAGAGATTGAAAACTGAGGCACACCATGCCCTTGACAAAGGAAAAGCCACTGTTGCCCCTTCCTCACCCTTCAATGGCTCTTACAAATTTGTGTCTTCCCGGATGCATTTGAAGGATGATTCTTCCCATGTGATCAATGAGATTAGGCCTAAAGGATCTACACAACCAAATCCTAATTCAGGAAAATCGAAGGGTGATAAAAATAATCAAGGAAAGATTGCATCGTAGAGTGGGAAATATGGCTTTTGAGTTTTTATTTTATCTATTGTTGATGACAGTTGACTTCAGGAATTTTGGGACAACATGTTTTATTTTTGGATATATGACTAATATTTTTTTGAAAATAGTTTCAAAAATCATGAGCTAAATCATCAAATATGAATATGTTGATGGAGTCACAAGGAGGCGTGTTTTGCTTAACTAACTAGTTATGTTGTGATTGTTATGAGCTAAAGGGAGTCACAAGGGGTCCCACCTACTAGTTATTATTTATTTGTAAACCTTATTATGATTATTACTTTTCCCCCTAACTAAAGGTTGGTTGAGTCTTTTAATTAACTTAACTAATGAGTTGGTTCAACTACTTCAAACAATTCTAATTTGTTTAAAAGCAAAAGGAAAGGGAGGGACAAGAGGAGGATAGAAGCAGAAACATACTAAGGTTTTCTCTTTGAGTTTATGTTGAGATAGTTCAGTTTTCATTCATTCATTATTCATCACAATGTTGGAAGATTGGTTGTTGTCATTGATGTCAACCCTAGTCATGGGTTTTGGACCACAAGATTGATAAAGGTATTTGGACACGAAGGACAATGCACATGCATATACAAGACCCATGAATGGATAGTATACATCATGTTGTTTCCGGTGGTATGTGGCACGTCACGTGGATCCTCATGGTTGAGGAGAAATGGATTTTTGAAGATGACAAAGTGAATTGAAGAAGTACATGTAGGCCCTGAAGATAATTAAAGAAAATAATTACAAAATAAGAAAGTTTCAGGTCAGCCCTAATGTTAAAATGAAGTGACATAAATGGTATAAATAAACATCATCATACATTCATTTTGATACAAGTCCAATTTTAGAGGAAATAAGAAGTAAAGAAGGCCGGATTTCAAGGGAGGATGAAGTCTTTTGGTGATGTGTTCTAAGGTATGCTATTTTCAGTTCATCTTACCATTTTTGCTATAACTTTTTTTTAGCACGATTCAGATGGTGAAATTGCTATGATATTGAGAAGACATATTAAGGTACCTCTGGTAAAAATTTAAACTCTTGAGTCGCTATAATTATGGAGATACACTCTGTGGAAGATAGGGTTTGTGACCAGTACTGAAGCTAGTCAATAATCAGGTGTTCCGAGTAAAACAATCATAACTTCTTTATCGAGAGTCCAAATGATGTGGGATAAATTTCATTGGAAAGAGTACAGACTTTATTTTCTTGTGTGTGAGTTTTAGAATCGGATGTTAAATATTGAGCGTGGGGAATTCTATACAAGTTCAGTCTCCTAAATAGACCAGAATTGAATAAAGTCTACCATTCTTTCTACAACTTCTTTTTGGGGAGGATTCAAGGAGTGAAAATTGGAGGAGTTTCAGAGAATACATTGAGTAATATTATCTATAGGATAAGAGTACTCCAAGAATTGAAGAATTGCATAAATTGAAGAAGTCTCAAGAAGCATTATCAGGTTCTATGTGATGATTGGTTGATGGTGATGATTTAATGTAAAGTTTTATTATCTCTCATATATTCTTGGGTGGAAGGAAGGGG